>JBBMKB010082299.1:0-12323 GCA_037833945.1 Alaria marginata
CGCAAAACAAAACGGCAAAAAAAGCACGCACAAAAGAAGTGAAGATCGAACAGACTCTTCTCGCTCTATCTCTGACCCACACCGAAGCACATTCCAGTAGCCAAAAATATTAGGTCAATTTTTATACTAAAAACGAAAGAAAGTTCAAGCGGGGATTCGCACTACAATAACTACCCTGGACTTTAGAGTTGGTTACCCTACCGCTGAGATACGTGCTTGAATCCTGGAACATTCGACCGACCGACCGCCGTTCCCCGAGCTTGGTGGCGGCACCCGTTCTTTTTTTGTCGCGGATACCGAGGCCTGATGTTAGAGGCAGAGCTGTCTTCCCACAGAGTATATACTGAAACAAATTTAGTTGCGAAGAATCAAACTGACGCCACTGTCACCGCAGTGGAAGATATAGCACAAGGTAGATGACACAATAACTCTTGCTCCGCCAACCTGCTTCCCCGGTTCATCGCGGTTTCGCAGGACCACATCGGCGGCGCGGGCCTGGTTGCAGACTACTTTGCGGAGGATGCACCCTTGGCCATCTCGTCTCGACGCCCACGATGGAAGAAAAAAAGCAAGAACAACGGCGACCCCGGGACCACCCTCGGCAACAACCACGGCGTGCCTTTGCCGGAATGGTACAAGGAGGAGGTGGTTGAGGTGGTACAACAACAACGGCATCCGGTTCTAGCTGGACAAAGCACACATTCACCAGGCGGGGGACTACCTCGTCCGCCTCGACAAGAGCGACCCAACCAACGCCGACGCAGGTAATTCCCGCATGATATAGTTGGATGTCGTGTGTGTATTGCAAGGTATATACAGTAAACCGTACAGGACACCTAATACTGAATAGAGGTATACTGTGGTTGCCCAGGCTGGGCTTCTTATTTTTATAAGGGTGCGTTCTACGCTAACTTCAGTATAATCGGTCCCCTGTCAAACCTGGCCTGACTTTCTTAGTCACCCTGCTTCTCATGGTTGATAGGTGTCCTGTACTTCTGTAAATAAGAGGTATCAACTGCTATGTATGGTGTCTTGTACCTTGAACAGTGAAAGTTAGTGCTGGGTTTACCTCTTCAATGTACTAACACGTTGTTATTATCAGATAATATTAGGTTCTAATGATCAGCACGAGGGAGACAACAGTATACTATACCTACAGTAGTATGCATGCGTTACATATACGCGATTGAATGTACAATACGCGACCTTATCCATCGCGTTAGGCTGAAACAATGCTTCGTTAATGTACACTTTTCAGAGTGCAGAGGGAAACACTGCTAAAAAATGACGACAATTACAGCATCGACCCAAGGCGGCTATTAATAGTAAGCTGTGGCAGCCTTGGTGTCCGAGTTGCTACTCGAATGGACCACGGCTATGGTATGGGGGGCACCCACTTTTTCCAGATCGGTTTGAGCCACTCGCCGGAGTGAGTGACTCTGTACCTCACTGAAAAAAGCATGTTAAGCTATGTTTTTGGCGCAGCGTAGCTAAGCATTCCCATACTGTATGTCGGTTTCATAATGAAAGAAACGGTGCAAAATCTTAAATCTGAACAGGAACAGGGGGGTCACTCGTGAGAGTCACCCTTAGCCCTTGCGAAAAGAGGTCCCAAAAGGGACTTAAAAGGAACTTAAAGCAATACCGTACCCTTGGTCGTCCAATACATGCTTGACTCAAAAGGGTGTGCCCTTGAATGTTCTCCTCGCCCCGTGCTGTTTGGTGCTTCTCAACACCTTTTCTGTATAACCCTGCAGGTATCGCCACCAGCGTGGTAATGGTCACCGACTCCATCTTCCCAGGCTGGTGAGCACCTCGCGTAGATACAACTGTTCAAGCGGCGACGCGGTATAGCTTTCTTGCCTCTGGCTTGTCTTCAATCCCGTGTGTCTACTCTCTATACTTCGTACATACATATAGCATACCAGGTACGGTAGTACTGTGTGCAAACGGGGGGTTGATGTGCAGATGCTCCGCATGCTCGTATCAACCTGACTCAAGGATCACCGGGGTCTCGTCGACACCGATCGAATCTTCAATGCTTAGCCTCCAGTCGCGCGTCAATACTTCCATTATATTGTTTTTGTTTCTGTAATGCTTGTAGGTATTTGTTTGCCAAGGATTTTCGCGGGTGTAGACCCGAACCGCGGTGGGACCTTTATATCTGCAGAACTCCTTGGTGCGGTGCGGTGCGGTGCGGTGCGGTGCGGTGTAGGGCGTTTTCGTTTAAGGCAAAAATCGTACTGTGCGGTGCGGTAAAACCGCACCGAACCGCACTGTTCCGTAGTGAAACGCCACACAGTAAAAAACCTTGGTATTTTCCATCCCATCTACACGTTTTCTTGAGATACTATCGGTGCACGTTTTCTCCAGTTCCCTCCCCTTCTGTAACCCAGACCCGAGGTGACACACCACAAACTCCTAACTCCTGCCCACTATGTGCCCGCCTTCATTCTGTATAGTGAGAAGGGTTCAGCATACTCTTTCCTCGTCTACGTATTCATATAGTTCACCGATTGTTTTCGCCTCAATACGGTTCCCGTTTGTGTTGTGTATACAGGTCTCCCTTCTTTTCCATAGCGATCGCTGAAGATGTCCAAGGGTACTTCGAGGGCCTCGACCAAGTGAACGGTGCGGCTAAGCATTAACAACTACGCAGTCAAGCACGATTTTGTTCTTGCGGTATCCGACCTGACTGTTACAAGACTTGGAATAGGTTGGGTACGTAGTCTAGTGGGATGATACCGTTTCGCCAATACTTTGCTCTCTGTTCGGTTCGACATCGGCATCCCTGGCGATGTCTGGACACCGAAATTCGTTTTCACTCTATCATCGCGCGGTGGGTTGGTGTATTCTTGGCATATGGTACGATTATTTGTAGCGGTATGGCCAGTTATCCTGAAGTATACTCTTGGGTCGATAGCGCACCCATTGAGTTGTATCGTGAGAAAGACACACACAGCAACAAGTACCGCTTCTGCATTGGCATTGCCATACATGGTCTGGAATTGATCATGGAACTGCACGAAGTGCGGCAACTAACTGTTGTTATTGAAGTTGAGGTAACTAATAACTAATAATACAGCAGTAGCTTCAAGGCCAAAGCCCCGTGCACGCGGACTGGTTCCCGCTGACATAAAACATCACAGAGTGTGGTGCTCTACTGTATCCCGTATCACACGGCAAGAGATTGTCGAAGTCGTAAGCAATCACCAATAATGTCGATCGAAAGCAATGCACGTCGCGTCAGCTGTGCCACACGATGCACAAGAAGAGCTCGGGGGCATGGTGGCATTCAAAGCTTTCACGAAAAGTACGTTTCAGAAAAACAAAAGGTCAAAGCCAAAACGCGATATTCGGCCCGCCAGACGCGAGGGGCCGGGCTAGTGTTGGGCGAAACCTAGATGTAGACCCGAACCTGTCGTTCGCTGGTCGGCGCGTTGATCGTACTTGCTCCCACGTGGCCCCTCATCCTACCCGAGCCCTCCAAACAGACACTCTCAATAAATAATTAGCCGCTGGTAGACCCCACCAATACACCCTTCATTCTACGCGACTTCGTCCACAAATATCGGGGTTGTTGCGAGAACGGCGACGGCGAAAACTGGAAAAATAATAAAACTATGTAGTACCTGGTGTATAAAAACCTGACCAGTGTTTTTTTCCCCACGACCCCGTGTCTACATACAAATAAATACGGTACTTATACTGTTGTAGTTGCGCCCGGTAGTGTTGGCCACGGATTTTGTTCTGTGCGCTGGTGGTTTTTCCCGTTTTGTTTAATAAAAGAAGAGAGGAAATTAAGGAGAGAGCTCTTAGATATAAATGACCCTTACACCAAAGCACAACAAAGCTTAAAAATGAAAACACAACAGGGAAATCAACAAATGCAGCACAGCACATTATTCGAAACTAATGCCCCTAACTAAATACCAGGTAGTAGCTGGAACCTGGTAACCGAGGTGTATGCACGCTGTACCTGGTATAAAACATTGCTGATGTAGCTGGACCTAATTATGATGTACCCCGCTCCCCTCTCGGCACACTGAACACCAGCTGTTGACTTCGACGTGCTTGTGGGTGGCCACCTCACTCGCCTGGGAACGAAGGAGGACGTCCAGGTCAAGGTCGACTTCTTCGCCGATATCCTCAAGGGCGCGGAGCTTGGCCTTACCGTCGTCGCTGCGTTCGATGTCGCCGTCGGTACCGGTGTCTTGGACCCGACCAACCCTAACGCGGGCAACACCTGGTGCGTGTGTGGACCCCTTTTTTCGACTGCTTATTGCAAAAGAAATAATCCCTCACTACTGTACAGTATACTCCCAAGTCATTTATTCCCGAAGACGCGGACCCAGTTTTACCGGGGATAAGGGGTACCAGGGGAGAGGTAGTCGTGATGGTGGAGGTTGAAACATGCCATTTCGTTGCGCTATTTTGTCGCACGCTATCGTCGGCGTCGCGTTTTCTGCAGCCGTGTGTATCATTTTCACGATGATGATGATGATAGCGCACTATTAATACTACTGATGTACATATAATTATCACGATAACTACAGTACCGTCATACAGTACCGTACACTACAGTATAGGAGACCACAATCGAAATGACGAGGGCTATCGTAGGAGGCAGGGCTCTTAGGATCGTCTGCAAAAAAAACAGTTGTACAGGTCCCGCGCGCGCTTTGGTGGCTACCCTTTCTGTATAGTACCTGGTATGATTTTGAAGGCATTTTCTTGGCGCTTTGTTTTACCGTTGTACGCGTCGCCAAGAACACTGTTTGGTATGCTACGCTTCTATGAAATATTGCAATTGAAATATTGTTTAGTTCGATGTGAAGGGAGCTACTGGTCCGCTCTCGCTCTGTAGTGGCCTAACCTCGAGAGAGAGTGAACTTGGGAGTGGCCCCTGCCGCGAAAATGGGCTACCCCCCCCCCTACCGCAGCCTTGCTGGAATCCCTCGATAATATCTGGTGATGCTGCTTTAATACTTGATGGGAATTGTGTGGTCCGCATTTGCACCCGTGTCCAACTCCACCCCTCTTTCCCTTGTTGGCGATCTTCAAACGAACCTTTTGATGAATAGGCTGCTGTTCAACGAGTACATCGATTGCGTCGTGGACGTGTGCTATGACTACGTTGTCGACCACTCGCCCGGAGGACGAGGACGGGACTGGCTTACTGACCTCGGCGGAGTCGACATCACGCTTCGCTCCCACGTACGTCCATCGTTGCTGCTATTGGTACATGATCCTTCTATGAGTATAGGTTGGCTGTGCTTTCCACAAGTAGTGCCGGTCTCACCTTATGCAGGGTATGATGATAGTCTTCCGTGTCTCCTTACCTCTTCTACACTGCCACAGTTTCAATTACGATGTTCCTTAATATCTACAGCGGGGACGCGACCACTCGCGTGAAGATCGGTTTTGTAGAACCGCGCACTACCTGGTGTTGGAGTCATCCCACGATAGGGGTGCAGCAGAAATTCCTGAGCCCCTTACATGAGGAGCTCAATATCTCACGTGAAAAATGAGTTCGAAGAAATTCGTTCGCGCAACCCGACCAGCATTTCTATGCGCTAGTCCTGAAAATAATACGAGGGTATGCTCGAAAAGTCATCAGACCAACTGGTAGCACCTCAATTGAGGATTTCAACCCGTCATAAATGTTTATCCCCAAAAAGTGCAACCCCTACCGTGGGATGACTCTGGTTGCGCTCGTATCACGCCCTACACGCGTAACTGCCGAGAATAAGACAACTATTAAAATGCAAAAATATGCTGCAGGAGGACACAAGTCAAATTGTGGGCGGCTTGGTCGCGTCCCCCAATCGACGTGAAAGTATCTGCCGTTTGGTCTAGCGGTCGCACCAAGGCTCACGACTGCACCCTGCAACATGTCAGGCCTAACCTACTGCGCGCGGTGTGTGTGTACAACATTCCCTTAGTATATTGCATTTGTGGGCAGATAGATGTTGTTCCGGTCTCTCTGCTAACTGCCCACACCGTTTCGGTCAATATTGTTCTTTAGGGGCGGAACACTAGTGATATATATCTACGCGCATTTCGAGTTTTTTTTTTGTGCTTCCGTTTCCCGTAATGTGGCTGACTAATTAAATACTAAGACACAGACTGGCGTGCCAGCGTTGGTGTCTTAACCCTTTTTATGACTGCAAAAGTCAAAAGATGAAGCCACACCACCAGTGAAAAAAGTAGTTCATCCAAAAACGTGGTGGCACTTCGTAAGTGTAGTTTACACATAAAATTAAAGTTATCCACCGTTTTGGTAGTCGTGTGTTCTTGGACCGCAGTTATACCGGCAGAAATTGGCCTTCCGTGATATCGTCAAACTGGTATACCTGCATCAAACGTTCGGCACCGTCCCCAAACCCCTGTGAACCGTGACTATTGTACGGCTTGTTGACCCACACCCATTTCCTTCCCGTGTGCCGATCCACAGTGCTGGACGACGCAGGAGTTCATCCGCATCGGCTAATGGCCCGGTCGTTTAACACAACGACCGAGTGCTACTACCCCATCTCTCAGGGAAGTCTCTGGGACGGACAAGACAAGAAGAGGGAAGACTATCCTTCTAACCTTCTTGCACAGGCACATGGTTGGTCTTCATTCGCTTGCTGTGCTGTCTTATGTTTGGACGGCTCTGTGGATGCGCCCAGGAAACGCCGCGTGCCGCACACAGCAGCTCTGAGGGTGGGCACAGAGGGTAGCCTGCAGTGTTGTCTTAAGGTTGTATTTCTCTTGTGCATGCACCCAGGATAAGCGGCGTGCCGCATATAGCAGATATTGAAGATGGCCATAAAGAGTAACCGGTGTTAATGTAGGCGGTGTACCGTAGTAGGTATGAGTCGAGTAGCCCCATCGCGGTGGAGTGGGGTATTGGACATGTGGAGAATCAGCCCCCATCGGCATGCCAATAAACACTTCGGCCCGATCTTGCGCTCGAACTGCAGTAGTAGTAGTAGTAGTAATATATAGGTGAAGTTATTGATATTGAATGCCGTGGTCAGTACGAAGAGCAAGCGCTATCAATGTGCGGTGGTAGTAACCACGTGTAAACCATTAACAACAATACTCTTGTAGACTGCGCGTCATCATAACGGTGTTTGTGATGTTGTATTGCGCGAGGGAGTCGACAATCATGCAGCCTACGCTGGGTGCATTATCAGAGACAGAACGTAGAGTATCACAGATAAACTCCGGTCTTGTGGACGCATTCGTCGCTATTAGTACAAGCGCTACCTTACACGTAGGTCCGATCTGGGCGACCAGGATGGACATGATGAGCTACAAGAGGGATTATTTTCGTAAGTATGCGCTGCTCTGATGGGAGAAGGGGCTACCGCATTGTAGACGCCACAAGTTAATATACATAGACTACTGTTGTACATCGTTTATAGCCGATTTATCTGAGCCGGGTGGAATGTTGAGACCAGAGCCCTAATAGCACGCACGAAATGGGCTCACTTACACACATATTAATGGACGCTTTCCTAATTTGTGGACGAATCGAGCCCTATAGCAAGCCCGCGGTACAGTAGTTCGGCACAGGTGTGGCCAAGACGTCGCGCGCTGCCACGCCCGAGGAAGACGCTATTGGAATATGGACCCTGCAGTCCACTAGCATCCAGTTGATTCGTAGTCACTACTAATGAGTACCAGGTACACTAAATACCTTATTCTAGATGCGGGGAATTACAATAATATGCGGAGATACTTGGTTTATTCCTTCTCACTGCTGTATTCTCACTGCTGTATTGTATTCAAGTATTAACTACAGTAGCTTACTACCATAAGTACCGGGGAACGTTGCAGGGAACACTGCGAGGAACGTTAAAATAGGACGGACTGTCGGCCAGCACGACAACCCGTATAGAGTATATCTGCCCGTCGCATGGGCATTGTCCCGAGATGATCAGGTGACGGTCTCGCCCACCTCGATCACTCCTTACTGCTTTTCTCCTTACTTCATCTCTTTACTTCTTCTCCCTACTCCTTGCTTCTCCTTCCTTCTTTTCCTTTCTTCTTCTCTTCTGTGATTTTCTACCCTTTGGCCTCAAGCGCCTTTTTCCAAACTATCTTCTCTTTTCTTCTCATCACACGTGATCATCACAGACACTTCGGTGCCACTCTGCAACTCTTATCACAGAGTCAGAGCCTCGACACGCATCATTATTTTGACAGACGCCGCGGCGGTCCTTTGTGACTGGGTGTATGCATGCGCATAGTTTTAGGCGTTAGGTCTGATAGTATGTTCGAGTCATGTGGCGATGCCTGTGTTTACCTCGACGTATTCTATCTGCTGCAGAGCATCGCTTCATGACCACTACCATTACATGGTGTGCCACTACGTGTTGTAAACATGTACGTGTGCTGCGAGTGGACCTCTCGCTTTTTTATTTGTTCAGCCTCTACAACTTGCCGGTGAGGCACATCGATCTTTTCGGAAAGTAAGGACGTACCTATATCGAAAATGAATCACGATGGTCTTTCTTGCGATGTGCTGTCGTGACGTTATTCTTCCGAACCCTTACGCCAGGTCAACTCCAGTCTTCTACATGGTACTGTAGCCTTTACTGCCGGCCAACTCCCCAATCTTGCCTATCACTCTATCTTCGGCTGATTGCCGCTTTTCTCGCTCGTGCAACCGAGCCCACCAACAATAACTTTATCACAGTCTACGCACCGTCGCCGCATTGCCCTCGTAGAGAGTTTTGACAAGCGCGACGACACAGGACAGAATGTGATTGTCTCGCTTCCTTGTCTACCAGCTGATGTGTATGTATTGAGGTAACAGAGAGTTGTGAAATCGCCACAGGTTCTGAATGCGTCCTACTCGCGTCCCGTGTAGTGCACCCGCGTAGCAGAGCTTCGACTATTTCGTTCGTCTTTCAGCATGTGGTTTTTAGCTGTACGCGCGCACCCTCAAACAAACACCATTCAGCCACAAGGTACAACGCTGGAAGCATGACCAGACTTTTTGTATTGCGCACACGCCTCGTAATCTCGCCACTGAGCTCTCCACCCCCGCCGATAGCCCTGCCCAAGGGCGCAAGCTCGATCGTCTGTTTGTGAACATGATTGACTGCAAGAACACAGCAAACGATACCTCATTCGACCCGTCTTTTCGCAAGCACATGATCCCCATCTTGGCCCCCCCTAACGCCGCAAACGCCATCACCATGACCGGGCGCCACAATCCTCTTCAAGATTGCTTGCGAGCGCGAGGCCTTACACACCCTCATCCCCTGCCTATACTGCTTCCCGCAGCACCTGTCTGCAGGTTCTCCTGTCCGCCGACGCTTTCGGCCCGTGCCGTTTCGCGCTTCCCACCTTACTTGATTTTTTTTATTGAAGGTGTACGCACCCTACCAAAATATCAGTATCCGCGCTGAAGTGCCTTGCGGGCACTAACGGTACCATTTTATCCCACCTTGTTTCCAAGCCCCCCTCCCTGGTCTTATGACTACGGCCATGCAAGAAATGAGTACCCCCCCGCAAAGTGTGGGTATGATTCTATCGAGGTTAAAACAGGTATCGGACAGTAGTGCCTCGGATACGATGCTCCGCACGCCCCCCCAACCTCCAATCCCCCCAATAGCCGCTCAAGGCCCAAAAGGTCGAACTGCTACAGCCAGCTCTAAGAAAGGTGTTCTAGGCACTGGCGCCCCCCCCCCCTCGCTTTGCTCCACCCGTGCCACTCATAGTCTCTCCATCGACTACGTCCGGTGCTCCGGAGCGTGTCGCTCTTAATGCGTCTTGGCAACTGGATTCTTCTGAGGGCTAACTCCATAAAGAGTACGTTGGACGATAACTGAACCGAGTTCGGTGGGTAGGCGGTGTGTTCTTGGGTTCTTGTTAGGGAAATAGTTCGCGCCCTTCCCTGACACTGGCCGGACGGTTTCTCTCCACAGGTGGGTTTTGAAACCACATACATACCTGATCCCCAGAGGGTGAATCTGGGTGGACCGACGTTCTCACGCTGCCGTCTTCTGAGGCTGCTCGCTCTGCCGTTGCCACGAAAGCAGTGTTGTTGTGTTCTTGAGGCGCACGTTCAGATTGACACACGACGTAAAGGTGGAGTCTGTGGTGATCGTGAGCTTTCGTTTCACTCGCCGGTCAAATCATCTGTACCTCCACCACCTACCGATTTCGTCGCCGGAAACCGCGGCCGTGAAATCCAGAGTGTCCACCCATCGCCACGTGATACGATTTCACCACCATCAAGGAGCCCACGACGACGAGCGTCAACCCCCCCCTCCCCTCCGGCGAAGCTACCGCGAGCTGCCCCAACCACCGCTTCCAGACCCACAGTAAATTTACCACCTCCAGGAGTCCCCCTTCATGAATTTCATCAGCCAAACTCTGCTTTCTAGAAGTCCATGCCTAGGCCGACGAAGAGCTGCATCTCGTCTTTTTCTTGGAGGAAACTATACGCATGTGCGGATCGAGGGCCACGAGCAACGGGCTTATCCGCTTGAGAGCGCTTCTAAGGCTATCTAGCATGCTACGGTAAAGACGCACTCTTCTTTTTCCGACTGTTCTCGCTTGAAGACCTCTATGCCTCACCCCAAAAAAGATTTTGGGCAAACTGAAAGCGCAACCCGATGAACGAACCCTTGGCCTTGGTATAAAACACAATCATTTTTGTGGAACAAGAAGGGCTTCCGACGATTTTGGTATAAGGCGCCTTGTCCTTCAGAAACAGTTTTGGCCAAAACATGCTATACTAGTACCTAGTGTATCGTAGCACGCAACCAACTAAAAAGTAGTACCAGGTACATGCTTTATCGGGGTACTGTATGCTGGTCGCCGAAACTTGCGATATTTTTTTTGTTTGTGGTGTATCTGATGTGGCTGGTGAAGCCGACGAAAGGGATATTGAGGCCCCACATTCGATGAGGTGTTCCCAGTCGGCACGACAAAATGTCGATGACCTTGAGCAGTTTCTGAATAAATGAAAGTACAACACTCTGCCGGGGAGACTTCTTTTACCGATTTAGGTTTGGCCTTGAACGTCGAGAAACGAGTTGGCCTGGGCGTCTCAAGCTGAAGTTGTGACGTTTCCCACACATGATGGGCGAGCTGTAGGCGGGGACACTTGATGGAACGCTCTCGGAGGAGGAGAACAGCTTGAGGACACCGACATCGGGTCATGTTTCTACACTTGGTGGCGTTAACGAGACACGTGCTGCCATGGGAGTGGCGCATTTAGGCCAAACCTTTTCTGACTGACGTGGCTTATCACCTGAAGCACTAACCAATGCCGTTGGGAGTCATGCCACGGTAGGAGTGCAGCATCAGGTTCTGAGCTCCTAACACGAGGAGCTGTTGGTTATACAGTACAGGGCACCTAATAAGAAACGCAGGCTGATATTTACAGGAAAATAAGAAATTCGAGAGCCTATATGCTGAAGTTAGTGTAGAACACCCCCGCTCCAAAATAAGAAACTCAGCCTGCGTCAGTATTTCTGTATCTTATTTGGTGTCCTGTACTGTATAGCACTGTCTGCTAGACCACTAAGTCAGCGCTGACTTGGTGGCCTAGCAGGCGGTGCTATATAACCAACAAACTAAATGTTATCGAGTTCGTGGATTCTGGGCGACGTTTGTAACAACAGTGATCTCCCCTTGCCGAACGCTACTATTAATAGTGTCTCTAGGGTACACTATCATAACCATTCGTAATATTCTAAAGTGCGCACAACTTGAAAATAATAAATACGAGGTCGGCGAGGTTCGAACCCCCGACACGTCCTTTGTTAGTTGCATGGCACAACCTGCTGGACCACTCAGTCAGTGCTAACACCACCTACCTGCTAGACCACTGACTGAGTGGAGCACCGACTTAGTGGTCTAGCAGGTAGTGCTATGTAACCAACGAAGGATGAGTAGTGAGTTCGATTCTCACCGACTTCGAAATTTGGTATGTTTCGAGCGGGCGCGCCGGAGACAACACGAATACGAATGGTTATGACAGTGTGCTCTAGACACCATTAATAGTAGTAGTAGTAGCGTTTGGCAAGGAGTGAGCCCCGGATATCACCGTTACAAACGTCCCCGAGAATCCACGAACTCGAAAACATGTATTTTGACGGGGAGGCACGACAGTTTATTATTATTTTTTTTTATTCTCTTTTTCCCTCTTTCGACTTTGCTTTTGTTTCGCTTTGTTTTTGTTTGTTTCTGTTCTTTCTGTTTTTCTATCTTACATAGAATGTGTATGCCGTCCTTATCGTACCCAGTATGATGACGTGGCATTTGCATTGACTACTGTGCTTACTGCATAACAATGTAGCACCTCTGTG
>JBBMKB010082310.1:1774-12321 GCA_037833945.1 Alaria marginata
GCCTGAATCTGGCACATAAGCTGTTGTGTTTGTTGACTTTACCTTAAACCGTAATTTCTACCTGACGACTTCATCAGCAAACACGCCCAAAAAGCGCCCGCCCTGATTCTTCATCACGGCCAGCGAGATGACCAAACTACGTGACCGTAAGTCGTGTGGTCACAGACTAGGAGACAGACTAGGAGATGGAGACCTGAAAACGACCAACATAGTAAGAGTGTGTGCTGTACGGCAGTAGATAAACGTGACTCCGACGACATCTTTTTGGCGTTGCTCCGACAATCTCAGACAATCTCTGAGAGCATACAACCCACCCCGCAGAAGGAAAACAAGAATGCTAAGGTACTCATGTACATTTTCTCCACCGAGGTAGAGCAGTTGCACGTCGCCCACCCCACTCAAACCCAGACTTAAACATGTACTGTTGCCGCGGTGTAGAATGCAAACATTTTTCATGGAGGCGTGAGTACCGCGAAACGGACACACACGCGTTAATAGTAGATGGCTACTCACGCCAGGGGCTCTTAGTCGCTGAAAAACGCGTACGTAATACTGTAATTCTGTAATAGTATTACTGTAAAATATTGTCGTGCCCTCCCCCTATCGTGGCCTTGGTGGGACAAAATTCACACTCACTCACGTCTCTTGTTGATGGGGATTCAACGATCTGTCCGAAGCGCGAAGCAGATAGCTGTTGGTGTTGGCGTTGGTGTTGTCGCGTTTGTTGTCGCTTGTGTCGTCGTTGTGGTTGTTGGAACGCCCACACTGTGACCCGGCCGGATAAGGACGTCTTTGTTGCTGCTGTTATGTTTTTCGTATATCAGTCGCGTTGTTGTTACTGTTGCGCTGTTCGACCTCCCTCTATGACCTGACCGAAGTATTCTTGTCGTTGCTGCCCGTCCACAGCGACCTGACCGGGACGCTGCCGCTGTTGTTGTTGCTGCACGTCCACAATGACCTGACCGGATAGATGGTGTGGTCGTCGTTGCCGTTGTTGCTATTGGAACGTCCACTCTGCGAGATTACCGGATAGCTTGTTGTAGGTGTTGTGGTTGAAGTTACAACGTCAACGATGACCTGGCCGAATGAACTATACTTCTCGCCAGATGCAGAGATTGACGTGTTCAGTGCCGGTGTTGCGGAGATGGCGCATCGAAGCTCGAAGCTACCAGGTAACGATAACGTATCGACACCACGTCGATCCGCTTTCAAGTTCACAAAGTGCAACTTCAAGTTTCGAAACTTCGATACTGCACGTACTACGGTACGTGTACTATCAAACATTAAAAATACGCTTGAGCTGCGATATTGTATAATACACAATTTTGCTATTGAAAAATGCATCCCACTCTTATTTCCAGCTCGAAGAGCTTTTGTCTCTAAGGGTTGGGCGTACTTCTATTTATAGAAGGGTTTCCGTAACGTGGTTTTCTGGACTGGCTAAAAGACAGTAGTTGACGCGCAACGCTGAGTTAACGCGACTCAAAGAGAATTAGACAAGAGAAGCAAGATTGGTCGAATCGAATCCGTTGTTTGATCATGATGCTAACCACCAAGTTGATGCATATAATACGTATGTATGCACGTAAAAGGCTTGACGCTAGAGCACAACACTAAAAAAACTGCCATCGACACAATGTACATGTATGTCGTCACCCCGAATCCCGAATGTTGCGAATATAACAATTAACCAACCCCCCCTTAATCTCTTCTATATGTGACCTATGTGACCTCGATACGTCAGCTTCCTCAGCACGGTGGTACTGGAGTACTAGGGATTAGGGCCGGTCTCTCCGCTCCAATGTAATGGTGGAAAGGCTATAGTTCGCAACGAACAGATCCACGGACGATCATCATGCAGTACATGCCATATACGTTGGATTGGGGTTAGGTTTAGCGATAGAAGCAAATTATGTTCCCGGCGAATCCTTGCTCTGGCTGGGGTGTATCTCAACCCAGATTTGAGACGTGGGACACTCGACTGGAGCCGCCGAAGGTTTGCTTGGCGAAAGCAGCTCGAACAACGATTTTAGTTTAGTGTTTCTTGCGGATTAGAGCGACGAGCCTCGTCGGCAGATCCGAGGGCGATGTGCGGGCCACAAGTATCCAATGGAGTTGGCCATAGTTGCGATGCCACGCCTTTATATTTACTGTATTGCCCTTCTAACGACATCCATGAGAATGTCGACGGTCTAAATCGTTCAACTACAGTAAATTTAATACTCGTCTTTATTTTGGTATATTTTTTGTATTTTTTGTGAAGTCGCGTAAAAATAAATAAATAAAACAGTTTCTTGGAGAAAACAAATATGACATATTGCTAAGAACAATCCTTTAAGATACAGAGCATTATAGATGAAGGGGGGCAGTGAGGATCGTTGACCCGAGTTTTGGTATGGGGGTCGTTGACCCGATGGTTCGTGTAGATGTAGGTGAGGATCGCCGGCTCGATTTTTGGTGTCGGGATCGTTGACCTGATGGTTCGGGTATCAGGGGCGTCGGGTGGCCTCTCGGTATCTACCGTATGTTGGCTTTTTGTGTCTTTGGCTTGGGAATCTTTACAACATATTTAAACTGTCAATTTTGTGTAGCCAATCAGACACGCGTTCCACGATAGAGGTAGCACTTTTTGGCGTTTTTATTTTCTGGATGGCGGGGCTCCTCAACTCAAAATCACTTACTAATAGTATAGGAATGTATTACTTACTAATAGTATAGGAATGCATCACTTACTA
This sequence comes from Alaria marginata, assembly GCA_037833945.1. Lineage (NCBI taxonomy): Eukaryota > Phaeophyceae > Laminariales > Alariaceae > Alaria > Alaria marginata. The sequence continues at coordinate 4,510 of JBBMKB010082310.1, forward strand.
ATAGTATAGGAATGTATCACTCACTAATAGTATAGGAATGTCATACTGTTTTGGCAGTACTTCGTATGCTTTTTTAGCATAGATGGGCCACGGGCTTGCTCATCGGATTGCGCTTTCAGTTTGCTCAAAATCAAGTTTCGGGTGGGGTGTAGAGCTCTTCAAATGAGGAGCTTCAGAACAAACATGCTGCACCCCTATCGTAGAATGCGTCCAGATCCAGGTAGGGAATTATATGATATGGCAGTATGCAGTACGAGTGGGGAGCTTGGTACAGGATACAGCGCATTGTAGATGTAGAGGGGCAGTAAGAATCGTTGCCCCGAGCATTGGTGTGGGGATCGTTGACCGGACGGTTCGGGTATATATAAGAGGGCAGTGAGGATCGTTGACCGGAGTTTTGGTGTGGGGATCGTTGACCCGACGGCTCGTGTGTCAGGGGCGTGGGGTGGCATCTGGGTATCTACCGTCTGTTGTCTGTTTGTATCTTTGGATTGGAAATCTTGGCATAAGATATGAAACTGTCGTTTTTGTGTAGTCAATCGGATTCCGATAGGGAATTATATGATTTGGCAGTGTGCAGTGCGAGCGGGAAGGTTGGTACAGGATACAGAGCATTGCAGATGTAGGGGGGCAGTGAAGATCGTTAACCCGATCTTGGGGGTGGGGGTCGTTGACCCGACGGTTCGTGTGTCAGGGGCGTGGGGTGGCCTCTGGGTATCTACCGTCTGTTTTCTATTTGTATCGTTTGTTTGGGAACCTTGAAATAAACATATGAAACTGTCATTTTTGTATAGCCAATCGGACTCCGGTTGGCAATGATATGGAATGCCAGTGCGCAGTACGAGTTGGAAAATTGGAACAAAAAAAGAGTATTATTGATATAAGGGGGTGCGGGGGCAGTGAGGATCGTTGACCCTAGGCTTGGCGAGGGAATCGTTGGCCCGGCGGTTCGTGTGTCAGGGGCGTGGGGTGGCCTCTGGATATCTACCATCTGTGGTACTTTTGTATCTTTGGCTTGGGAATCTTGACATAAATATGAAACTGTCATTGTTTTGTAGCCAACCGGATGCCTGTAAGGGAATGGTTTGATATGCCAGTGTGCAGTACGAGTGGGAAGGTTGGTACAGCATACAGAGCATTGTCGATGTAGGGGGGCAGTGAGGATCGTTGACCCGACATTCGGTGTGGGGATCGTTGACCCGACGGTTCGTGTAGATGACGCGGGTCATGAGGATCGTTGACCCGAGTGTTGGTGTGGGGATCGTTGACCCGACGGTTCGTTTGTCAAGGGCGTTGGGTGGCCTCTGGGTATCTACCGTCTGTTGTCTTTTTGTATCGTTTGCTTGGGAATCTTGAAAGAAATACATGACACTGTCATCTTTTTGTAGCCAATCGGATCCCGGTAGGGAATTATATGATATGCGAGTAGTGTGCAGAACGAGTGGGAAGGTTGTTCCAGGATACAGAGCAAGAAATATATAGGAAGGCAGTGAGGATCGTTGACCCGATATTCGGTGCGGGGATCGTTGACCCGACGGTTCGTGTAGATGACGGGGTTCGTCAGGATCGTTGACCCGAGTTCTAGTGTGGGGATCGTTGACCCGATGGTTCGTGCGTCAGGGGCGTGGGGTGGCCTCTGGGTATCTACCGTTTGGTGTATGTTTGTATCTTTGGCTTGGGAATCTAAACAAAATACGAAACTGTCATTTTTGTGTAACCAATCGGATCCCGGTAGGGAAATACATGATATGCCAGTGTGCAGTACGAGTGGGAAGCTTGGTAAAGGATGCAGAGCATTGACGATGTAGGGTGGCAGTGAGGATCGTTGATCGGAGTTTTGGTGTGGGGACCGTTAACCCGACAGTTCGTGTAGACATAAGGAGGCAGTGAGAATCGTTGACCCGAGGTTTAATGTGCGGATCGTTGACCCGACGGTTCGTGTGTGTCACGGCGTGGAGTGGCATCTGGGTATCTACCGTCTGTTGTCTGTTTGTATCCTTGGGTTGGGAATCCTGACATAAAATATGAAACTGTCGTTTTATTGTAGCTAATCGGATTCCGATAGGGAATGACATGGTTTGCCAGTGTGCAGTACAAGTGGGAAGATTGGTACAGGATACAGAGCATTGTAGATGTAGGGGTTGGTGAGGATCGTTGACCCAATTTTCGGTGTGGGGGTCGTTGACCCGACGGTTCGTGTATCAGGGGCATCGGGTGGCCTCTGGGTATCTACCGACTGTTTTCTTTTTGTATCTTTGGCTTGGGAATCTTGACATTGGATACGAAACTCTTACGTTTTTGTAGCTAATCGGATTACGGTAAGGAATGATATGATATGCCTGTGTGCAGTACGAATGGGATGATTGGTACGGGGTACATCGCATTGTGGATTTAGGGGGCCGTGAGGATCGTTGACCAGATATTAGGTGTGGGGATCGTTGACCGGACGGTTCGTGTAGATGTAAAGGTTAGTAAGGATCGTTGACCCGATTTTTGGTGTGGGGATTGTTCACCCGATGGATCGTTTGTGAGGGGCGTGGAGTCTTGGGAATCTTGTCATAAGATATGAAACTATCATTTATTTGTAGCCAATCCAATTCCGGTTGGGAATTATATGATAAGCCAGTGTTTACGAGTGGGAAGGTTGGTACAGGGTACAGAGCGTTGTAGATGTTGGGCGGCATTGAAGCTCGTTGACCCGAATTTGGGTGTCAGAATCGCTGACCCGGCCGTTCGCTTACATGCAGGGGTTAGTGAGGATAGTTGACCCGAGGTTTGATGTGGAGATCGTTGAACCGATGGTTCGTGTGTCCGGCACGTGGCGCAGCCTCTAGGGCTCTACCGTCTGTTGTCTTGTTGTGTCTTTGGCTTGGGAATCTTGACATACGATATGAAACTATCATTTGTTTGTAGCCAATCGGATTTCGGTTGAGTGATATGATATGCTAGTGTGGGATGGTTGGTACAGGATACAGAGCGTTGTAGATGTTGGGCAGCTGTGAGGGTCGTTGACCTGGTTTTCAATGTGGGGACCGTTGACCCGACGGTTGGTGTAGATGTAGGGGTTAGTGACGACCGTTGACCCGCTTTCTGGTGTGCGGATCGTCGGCACGACGGTTCGTGTGTTAGAGGCATGGGTAAGCCTCTGGGTATCTATCGTCTGCTGTGTTTTGGGATCATTGGCGTGGTAGTCTTGACATAAGATATGAAACTATTGGAGCATTGTAGATGTAGGGGGGCAGTGGGGATCGTTCGCCCGATTTTTGGTATGGGGATCGTTGACCCGGCGGTTCGTGTAGATGTGAGGGGCAGTGAGGATCGTCGACCCGAGGTTTGGTGTGGGGATTGTTGACTCGACGGTTCGTGTGTCAAGGGCGTGTGGTAACCTCTGCGCATCTACCGTCTGTTTTTATTTTGTTTCTTCGACTTGGGAATCTTGACATAATATATGAAACTACCATTATTTGGTACGCCAGTGTACAGTACGAGTGGGAAGGTTGGTATAGGTTCTTGGAGGTATGTCACCGGATGCAGCCCCAAGTCGTCAGTGGTTGGTCTTCCGAGGGCATTCCGGTGTTACAACGATAGTATAGCTGCTGCTCGCCCGGCAGAATGATTAGTACTGCCGTCAACTTGTGCGCGTCGGATGATGCTTTTGGGCGTCGACAGCATGAATCCCGGTCGCCGGCCTACGTAAAATTGGCGTAAATCCCGGTAAGAGATGCCTATTGTCGCGGTGAAACTTAGAAACTCGCGTTTTATTGTAGTGAATAGACTCATGTGTCCCAGGAGCCTGTCGTACAAGACTATGCAACGGCTCATGCACCTGTTTCCTACTAAGCCGAATAGGCGGCAAGCCACTTATTAATAGTTATCAAGAATAGGTCACCACAACGATACATACGCTCACAGTAGTACCACCTTGTCGATGCAGGTAGGTGAAACGGCAAGCGGAAAGTGTCTTGGAATCGTCGTTATCGTTTTTCAACGGTCGCGTGTTGCCTCACATGGGGTCGACATGATGCACGCAGGAATATGTTAATACCGACGCTGCGAAAGAGCGAGTGTACCATGTTCCTGTTCCCCCTATAATAGAGACTCCCCATGAGGGTAGCGTCGATTGTCGATTGTCGAGAGGATGTACGTGCCAAACGACAGGTGCTACCGTGCTACGATTCGAGCAGCCCCTTTTGGCCAACGGAGGTACCTTTTGGTCGAGGGGTTCCTGACTGACGGCACTCTATATATGAGAAATGGTCAAATCCTCAATAAAATGCCGTTCGTATATATCAGATATAAAATTCTACCAAGTATGATATTATTCGATGTACACCTAGGGCATGGGGTTGTTAATCGCGTTGAACTTCCGTTTAAATATATTTCAGCGTTTGCTGCAAGTACACAGCCCCAAAAGCGGAAGGGCGTGAGATACAGTGACCGCACCTCTTTTACGACTTGCCTCAAACGCAAGGCTCGAGCCTGTCACGTCCTGCTTGTACCGAAAACTAAGGTCACACAGTATCCTAACAACGCAGCAAATCAGACCACAAACAAATGTACAACGCTACAGCACGGTAGTACGATCGACGACTAGGGTCGCCGAGCAGAACATCACCTCTGTCCGATCTGGAGCTATAAAAACAAACAGATACAAAGACTCCAACAGCGGTGCAAGTGCACTGGTCGGTCGACCTCTAGTCGCGCTTTAAGCGCTGTGACCCGCTGCACCATAAATAGGCCGAAACAACTCCAAGCGCAATCAGGTAATACACCACATATCGTGCGTAAAAGTACCATTCGAAACCACCTTTTCTAGGAGGCATGTAACGCAGGACAAGACTGAGGCCACAGCTGGAGGGGTACCCCCTTTTCAGTACCGAGAGTGGGCTCTGCGCCTCACTCAAAACAAGGCCTACTAATGTTCTGTTGGTGCAGCGTAACACACAAACACCAGTCAGGGCCGTTCGTATCATGTACCCTAAACGCAGAGTATGGTAGGGTGATCCCTCTGGCCACTGACGTTGAGTCGCTGAAAATCGAGGCCATGGGAATGACGCCCCTACAGTGGCCTTTGTCACAACAAGCTCCCACAAATATGGCTCAATAATCTATACCAACAAACACAACATACCTGGTAGCTCATGTCGTCATGTGTAACGCGATACAATAGTCATACAGAACGCAACATGTCTTGTTTTGCTGTGAGGTAACACAACAAAGCACGCAAAAGGTATCACGACTCCCTTGTCAAAGCGACCTCACGAGATGCAAACGACCCGGGGTTGAGCTGTGCCCTAATACAATACAAAGGCATCCTAAATCTACACGCAACTACTATATGCCCAACGATGCGCAAATACGCTTGGCCTGGGCGACGTGCTCGTATCTCGTACCTCTTCAGGAGACCTACTGTAGTTTGACTCAGTTTGCACCGCATCAACGAGGTCATTCGCTGAAGCCTCTTTGGGGTATGTATCGCCCTCGATAGGCATCATATAGTACACCGTGTTACACCATGTCACCCTGCGGTACCCCATTTTACGACAAATTAATTTTACCATTTAGAACCATATTACACCATGGAATACACAAGCTTGTCACACACAAGATGGAGTACATCCTGGAATGCTTAATGGAGGTTCAGTATCTAGTCCACCATGCACTACCTCAGTACACATGTAGCAAACCAACTCGTACGCCACGTCATGCACCATGTTACATCATGGACTGCATCCTGGAGGTGCACCTTGAATGCCACCATGGAGTACATATATACCATGTTACATTTTGTGTACACCATGCTAGATTGTGCACTACACAATGTTGCAATTTTTAGTACACCACGTTTCACCAGGTAGCGCACCATGTAGTCCAGTAGGCGGCCCGGCCGTCATGTCGCAATCAGTAGATCAGTACGCCGCGAGCTCACTGCGCCGACAGGTTGTAAACGGAAAGGGACGGGATGAGCAGCGAGCACCGGGCAGATATGAGGCATGAGCATCATGACATCAATACTGCGTCTTCTGAGCCGTTTTAACTGACGCCTCAGGATGAGGCGAATCTCCTTGGGGTGTGCTGCAGGGGGGGGGGCAACCCAGTGTGCAACAGAGGCAGCGTATGCCCCTACTGTTAGTATTATGCTCCGTTCGTTTGGGAGACGGTCTTGCAGGTAGCTCGGCTACATCTTCTACCTCGACAACCTTACCTGGTATCTTCGTGTGATCGATGTTGAAATGTTCGCTTTGGTTCCACAGTGTTTTGTCCTTCAAGCCCCAAAGAAGTGACGTAGGCCTCGGGATTGGCTATATCAGTCAATAACTATTATTACCACTAATTTCAGCAATACTGTAGTCGTCACTTAGATTGGACGGTGTTTACCGTTGAAGTCCCAACGGACTTACATAGGCTTCAAGGTCGACGAAAAATATTAATGTTCCACTGTACCATGTACGGCAGACGTTTTAACCAATGTTGCACAGGACACCACAAAGACTACGACTACGAACACTGTATACTACGATATCATACGTATGTTGGAACGAGACAGGCTAGAACTCTGCCGATTACGGCCGTGTGTGAAGTTTCCAGAGGTCTTCAAGCGAGGAGCCATGCAGCCCAACACAAGATCACGGCTACGGTAGGGGCACTAGTAATAGTAATACTACCGAGTTTGACGTTTGCTACGATAGAGAGAGGTATTAATAGGATAGCACTTCTTGGCTGAAACGGGTTTTGAATTACGGGGCTCCTTAACCCAAAATCGTCGGAATTCATTCTTTTTTTGCCGTATATTTTTTCTTATACCTAGGCCATAGGACTTTTGATGGGATAGCAGTTTAGTTTTTATCCAAATAAGGTTTTGACTTACTATTAGTGTAGGGTAACTCCTCATGTGAGGAGCCTCAGAAACAAAATAACTAAATAACTAAATAACTAAATAACTAAATAACTATATAACTAAATAACTAAATAACTAAATAACTAAATAACTAAATAAACAAAATAAACAAAATAACAAAATAGAGCCTAACCAAAAACCTTACTCCAACCTGAACTTCAAACTACATGTTTGGCGAAGGGTATCGAACAATTATCTGGCCGTGGATATGTCGTTCAGCCTCAAATAACACGGAAAATAAAAAATAGGGTGGCCACTCTTGCGAGTGGTTCTGAGCTGCTGAAATAGGAGACGTTAAAAGTGACCTCGGCTAGGTTCGACCGCCACAGATCGTTCCAACCGACAAGGAAGAGGCCGTACCTGGCGTCGGGGGCAATGGCGGCGGTTGGTATGAGGTCTACGCTGGTGGCCAAGTAGATGGTTTTATCGGAACCATACGTCTCCGTGCTCCCCACCACTAGCGTTCCGGTCGGCACCTGGGGGGAGGAACAGAATAGCGGGGTGTATACATTTAGAGGAAACGTCGTAGGAGGGGGATCGGGGGAACAGCAGCGCCCGCGGCGCGTGCGAGAAGAGACATAATTATTAAGAGTGCATGGTTATAAGCCGATGATTGGGGAGGGCTTTGAAGAGTTCCACCAGTACCGAGTCTGACGGAACCTTGGGAAAGGGGCAGCAGAGCGGCAACACGTATAGCAAGCTTTCTTCGAGCGAGAGGACGGAAGAACAGAGGCCTTGTCAGAATCTGAAAGGTGGGACGGCATAGAGGCTAACACTTTCACAGAGCCTGTTTCTTGGTACGCAGGGGGGGGGGGTGTACTCATTTGTTGCATGGCCGTAGTCATGAGACCATAGACCCTCGCATCCCTACAATGCCGGGACGGAGCACGTCGGATTTTCACCGACCAGGCAGA
>JBBMKB010082321.1:0-12319 GCA_037833945.1 Alaria marginata
TACATTCGCCGAACTCGAGAAAGACCGCGTCAGCAACCGTCACAAGAAGCAGCAGAAACCCCGCCACCGACAGAAATTCCGGGACACCCACGTCCGCCGTTGACAGGATGTGTTTATCGCCAGTCAATACCAAGAGTCCCCCTGCCGACATGGTTGCGGCCAGAAACACAAAGAAAGTGTACGCTTGCAGGATTATTTGGACTACCTCCGCGTCTGCGGGGTTGTCGTCGTCGTCGCTCGCGTCGTCAGCGGCGGTGTTGCTGGCGCTGCTGGCGCTGTCGGTGCTACCGTCATCCATTCTCAACTTCCCTGTCAACGCGAAGAGCAAGAAGCCTGCTAGAAACGTGTCCAGCCCCACGATGGTTCCAAGCTTTTTATATGTGAGTTTGTGGCTTTTCGGAATAGCTTCCATCCACTCCTTCCCACAAGCGGCAAGAGAAATGGAAGAGGTGTTCCAGTCTAGGCAAGATACGCCACTGGCAATGGCGTCAGCAGCCTCTTTTCCGCGCCCAGGGTGGTTCACAGAGGCCGGCACCATGGTGGGGGTAACAGCCCTGACAGCAGCCGTTACCGCAGACTGCAGAGTGGCTCCTCTGGCGGTGACGGCTTTAGCTGCTACTTGCGCAGCGCAGGATAGGCAGTCGGGGCCGTCGCTTTTGGTTTTTGCGGCAGTCTCTCCACCTGCATTGCCAGCAGCACTGTCACCAGCACGAGCCGGATCCTCGGAAGTTTGGGTAGGCACTGGAGAAGCATTATCGGCATCAGGATAATCCTGAAGACCGGCACTAAAAACCCCAGGTCTTTTGATAGCTTTGGCAGCCGCTGCAGCAGCCTTTGCAGCAGCCGCTACAGCAGCCTCTGCAGCAGCCGCTACAACAGCCTCTGCAGCAGCCGCTACAGCAGCCTCTGCAGCAGCCGCTACAGCAGCCTCTACAGCAGCTTTGGTGGCAGCAATAGCAGCAGGTTCATTTACTGCGCTAGCTTCGTTGGCGGCGGTAGTATCACATGTTGGCTGCACCACGTATGCAGCTGCCGCTGCGGCTTCAACGGCAGGGTATCTGGATGAAACGGCGTGCACAGCTTTCGCCACATTGAAGGCAACCGTAGCAGCATCATCTCCCTGTTTAGAACTCGTGTCAGCCCAATACGTTGTGAACGCAGAGGCCGCCGCCTTAGATACAGCCTGGACGACTTTAAAATCCCTTCCATCAGCGGCAGCGGCAACCCCCGCAGCAATGGCGGTACAAATTGCGCCGTCAGCTCCTGCGCTTTTAGCTGCTTGCGCTGCATGGGCTGGCGCGTTGTCAGGGGTGGTCCCATGAACAGCAGCAACAGCGTGGGCGGCGACCACATCCATGTCTCCGGCCTTCTTTTCGTGCATCCAGGCCGCACCTGCCGCTGCTGCCGCCATGTTTGAAACCGACTTCCTTTTGTAGACCATGATGATCTTGAGTTCCACGGCACTTGTTGCACCTGGCGTACATACGGAACACGTCAAGTACAGTACAGGGCACTTATAAGAAAACGTAAGTCTGGCTCAGGCTGGATTTCGTATTTTAGAAACAGTGCGTTCTACACCAACTTCAGTGTAACGGCACCCGTATTTATTATTTTCCTGTAAATTTCAGCCTAGGTTTCTTATTGCGTGTTTATTGTTACCGTAGGTGTCCTGTACTGTATTCCGTTGGGGGCGAGGGAAATAAATCATAATAGTTTTCGTGTGGCTTCGTTGCACTGCCCGAAATATAGAAAGACGCTGGTATGTCCGCACATATGGGCGTCATTTGTTGTTCAGTCTAAACTGTGTCCTATTTTCGTGTCGATGCATGTCCTGCGAATTGCGGGTAGGCAGGGTTTTAGGGTTATCCATAGCAAACGCAGGTGTTAGTTCGTGGTTAATGTCGCGAATTCCAGATCATCACATCGAATCGATCCATCGTTGCGAAATATGAAAACTATCGAATACTGATGGGCGTGTAGTCATGTGTCGTCTGGATGATCGGTCGCGGGGGAGATGGCGCGTTATCCTATTCCACTGAGTTTACAAGGTTTCAAGAGGGAGTTCGAAGATGAAGGCGGGTGTCCGGCCCAACACATACTTCTGGATTACGTAGACTGGAACGAAACACGGCAGAAATGGACCATAACCGTCCCGGGCAGTCCTAAACCCGTACCGTTGACTGCAATATACAATGTGCATGTTTTAGTAGCCTGTTTGGGAATATATTTTGAGAGAAAGGCACGTCACAGCACGTATGTATGTGACTGTTTCGTCGCCAGTGGGGGTATCATTACCACAGTAACAGTGGCTGATGCTGTCTAGCGTGTTGTGGGGGCAGGGTGTCGCTCGTAGCTTGTACCACGTGAAATAGAAGAAGAACAGTACCGGGTGCCGTTCGGTAAAAATACATATTGTAATAGCTTGTGAAAGGCGACAACTCAAAGCAAAAAACGGAAGTTGTCAAGTACGCTCACCGCATACAAACTGCATGCGCAACGACCAGCGCAGCTTTCATTAAACGCTACCAGCTGACACATTCTACGACAGAGGTTCACCATTTGTTTCTGAAGCTCCTCACTTGAGAAGCTCTATAGACTATACTCTCACCGAAAAAACGATTTTGAGCAAATTGAAGTGCAATCCGATCAACAAACCCGTGGTCCATCTACACAAAGAAAACATATAGCAAAAATAGGATGACATTCCGACGATTCTGGGTTAAGGAGCCCCGCATCCAGAAAGTAGAAACGCCAAAAAGTGCTACCTCTATCGTAGAACGCGTCAGCTACCTGGTATTAGCTTCCACGTTTGTTGTAACTACTAAAAGTAGATGAGACTGGTATCGGAAGTTGTATGTAGTTATTTGATATCGTCTGTCGTCCGACAATGCGCAGTGCTTAATTCAAGCTCATTCTTCGAAATGTGAGTTGAGTGCAGTACGAGTACTACTTCCGCTGTTGCCCACCCCTCATGGAAATAACTGAACCGTACCTCGGAACTACTGTTAAAACTGAACACAAAAAACACGGAGCTGGCACGATATCACAGGTATCATATGAGTTCCACTCGTTAATCAGACTCAAAGCGTGCCACAATATCTGTTAATGGATGTACTTTATGTTTTCATCGATAGCGGTGGTATCAGTACCATTGTACTCCACCCCCCCATCTCCGCCCCCCCCGCTTGCTCTTGCCGCCTCTCTTGGGTTGACAACAAACGCCGGTGACGATAGGAAAACAAAAGATGCAGTAGTACGAGACACAAGATGATATGACTGCAACAACTAACTGCAACACAACTGTTACAACAGAAACAAAGCTACGAAGCTGCACCACGTTACACCACACGATCCATCCAGAGAGAGGCCTACAAGCAAAGGTCACACGCAACTCACTGAAAATGGACACGATTGTTGTACAAGGCGGTACAGTACGCGACATGTGTTAAGAACTTTGTCTTGACTTGGTAGTTAAGAATTTCAGGCTGAGTTTTTTAAGTAATTTAGGAATTTACACCTAAGCATTTGTGCTCAGCAAGGAAGCCACTCTAAATTCTATGCAATAGCCTTTAAGAACCTGTGCTCAACGCTGACGTCACAATAAGCCGCGAGCCTTATAGCCAACGTAGGAGATTCTTAACTGCTGTCGCGTACTGTATCATAGTTCGGTCGTACAGCAGACAACTCGTAAAGGGAAAGCTCATACGTAATCAGCTATGGCGCCACAGCAGCGAGCAGCACATGAACGACTGCCTGCTGCGAAGCAAGAAAGGTGGACGAGGCCGCAAGTGACAAACCCGCAAGTAAATCCGGCATCGGTCTTTCTTTCGATGGACTGCACTCGGCCTTCTAATGGAAACACGCGGTAAAATGTCGAACAAACAATCTCAATATTTCCGGGAGTTCTAAGCAAATACCGGTACGATACTGCGTGATGCCTAATAGACGTACTGCTGTACAGTATGTACCGGCCCGGTGAAATGAAACCGAGATGTTCGTTTTAAGCTGGGTTTCTTATTTGAGAAAGGGTCTTTCCCACACTCACTTCAGTATATATAACAGCTATCGACTTTCTCATTTCCCCGTGGTATTTAGACTTACTGTAGTCTCTTGTGGGGCTGTCTCTTATGCTTTCTTACGAGAAGGCCGGCAGTGTATATTATGAATGAAAGCATACGCAGCGCATGCAGTGTCCTTTCGCGCCGCCCGCCCTTGACTTTGATTGCAAGCAGAAACGCCAATAACACCAACCAGCCCCTCTGTTCGGCTGAGCTAACTGGCTGGTGACTGCACGTTCGTGTATACGAGCTACGAGTGATGGTACAGCAAAAACAACTGATGGTGATATGTATGGGGGTCTTCTCATAGGTGGTACTTGCTGTAGATTCAGATCCGATCCTAAAACGAGGTGGATATTATGGTGCGAACATCAAGAGACGCGAGAAAGTGCTGGAATTACTGCTTCTTCCCACTGCTGTGGGCGTTTGCTGCTGCTGCTGTTGTTGCTGTTGTTGCTGCTGCTGCTGCCGATGTTGGTGATATAATGTTGATTCTGCTACTAATAATGCTGTGTCGTTGGTGGTGTTGCTGTTGCTTCTGCTGCTGCTGCTTTCTTACTTTCACAGTTTTGTGTTGTGGTCTTCTACGCTATTATTACCGCAGCTAGCTGCTGGAGTAATCATTGGTTGAGTCTTCTACTGTACAACAGTTCTCCGAAGTACGAGTATGATAGGTATCTAAGCGATAGGCTCAAGGGTGGATGAAAGCGCCATGTATGTATGCACTGACCTGACGAGAATGTGCTCCTCTTCTTCCTTTCTTCCTCTTCTCCTGTCCTTTTCTGTCTCTCGTGGTACTGCGGGTTAGAAAGGTGTGCTGAGGTGGGGTGGGGGTTGTTCAGGCATTATTTCCGGTGGAGGGCTGGCAGTGCGTAGCTAAACTGGCTGGAAGTTTATTGCTGGTTCGTATTATTTACCGCGAAAAATCGAAAGAAACCAAAGGCTGAACGGCGCAGGGCTGCTGCGCAGCAACGTGCCTGGTATTTTATTCCCGGCATAAAGCCCATACGTCGTACGAGCATGTACGTCGTCAGAGAAAGACGGAAAAAATCCCTGATGGGTGTCGCAGGCCGTGAGTATCATAATTCACTCTGTCTTCGAACGGCACTACTGTACAGTACAAAATACTTCTACAAAAACAACAAGAAAAAAAGCCAGGCGGGCTCCAAGAGCAGCCAGCGGAAACGGGGCGGAACTCAGAAGGGTGATGGTTAGCGGCGGGGGGTTGGTGGCTTCTCGATGAGATAACCGTCGGTTTGCTCACTTTGTTATGCGAACATCTTCCATTGATTGTGGATTTGATTGAACCAGTAAAGGAAACCGAGATAACCTCAAAGATGCAGGAGACACGCCACGCAAGGGAAACGCACGAGCTGGCAAAGGTGCGGCGCCGAGTGTTCCACACTTCACCCTGTTGGTGTGGTGTCACAGTCAGGCCAATTAAGGCGAGGTTTCCGTCTGTCAAGGGGTGAAAGTAAGTGCTGTCTTCTAGCTTCTTTGGAGGAAAGGGGATCAGCTGCAGAAGAAACACAGAATGTCGGGGGGTGCGAACGGGGGAGGGACACCAAACGAAAGGGTGGAACCTGCGTCCCTACCCCCCTCTCCCTTTCCTCGGGGCTAATGCCATAGTTCATTGTGTGAGGAAAATAATCCGTGAAGAGAAAACCTAGTAACGTAAGTGTAGTGCTGCGTAGGGTTACGTACCCAAGCTCAGCCTAGCTTGGAAGAACGAATGGAAAGCGTTTTGAACCAGGACACAGAAGATATGTATCGCAAGCAAGGTCATGGGGTGATTCCAGGAGGAGACCGATATGATATATTGGACCAAGTTCATGTTGCGAGTAGGCGTAACTACGAGGAAGCACGGCTTGGAGGCATCCTGCTACACGTGTATATATGTGTGTATGTATTAGGATAGGACTCGTACTGAGGTGGGGGCCTGAAAGTAGACCGAACCTCGCCCCCTTCGTTGGGACTTATAGTCAAGGCCTTCAATTCCCTCTGTAGTACGAATCCGTCAAATTTACAAGGCTAAGGTCGTTGATAGGCATTGGGGCCCAGAGGTTTTTAGAACGAAATAATACATAAAAAATGTGCAAGTTCGACGGAAAGAATGCGCGCATGCACGTACGTGTGTATGTACTACAATATCGGACGTGTGCTACGATAGAGGTAGCAATTTTCGGCTGAATCGTTTACTGAATGGCGGGGCTCCCTCCTTAACCCAAAATCGTCCAGAACTGAAAAGAAAAAGAAAACACCAATTGACACGTTTTACAGTAGACATACACCCTTTTTTCCTGGGGCTCCTAACCTGAGGAGCTCTACAAACTCACCCACAAAACGATTTTGAGTAAATCAAAAGTGCCATCCGATGAACAAACGCCATGGCCTAGGTATACAAATCGTTAATATCGCAAAATAACAAAGACATTCCGACGATTTTGGGTTAAGAAATCCCGTCCTCCACAAAATATTTCAGGCCAAAAGTGCTACCTCTATCGTAAAACGCGTCAATTTTCGTTGTACAGCTAGGCCATGGGATTGCTCATCGGGTAGCACTTATATTTCCCCCCTACTGAGTCAGTTGTTGGGAGAGGCATACAGTAACACTCCTCAAGGGAGGAGCCTCATAAACAAAATGGTGTTACACTATTATATTGATTACAGTATCGTACCGTAGCACGCGTCAATGGAAAAAAAAGTGGCGACAAGGATATGCCATGCGTCATGCTCGGCATGCGGGAATGTTAAACATGCGCCACAACGAACACCGACAACCCACAACCAACGGAGAGCAAAAATGAAGGCTTTAGGTAGTAGGAGGGAGGGGGCAGACAAAGGGGGTTAGAACCAACTAAAGACGACACAAGCACAGTACGGTACAGGGCAGGGAAAGAAGCGTTCGATTTACCCCCACCCCCCCCCCCCGGCCAAGTACGAGGCGGGGAACACCGATACACGGGAGATGGGGAAATGGCTGCTGGGCTGGGCATTTCGGCAATACATGCTACGGTAGAGGTGTACCTATTACGGGGGAACGTAGTTAATAGGGCCTAAGGTAGACACTAAAACGTATACATTTCTCTACTTTTACTACCATTATTTGGTCCTGTTAACTACGTTCCCCCGTAATAGTAGTACTGTAGTAACCATTCTGTTTATGAGGCTCCCCATTTGAGGAGTGTAGTGCTGTAGTGCTGTACACTATTAGTACCTCACCCAAAACCTGTTGTTGAGCAAACTGAAAGCGCACCCCGATGAACAAACCGATGGCCTAGGTATACAAATTATAACACGTTGCAAAAAACAACATGACCTTCCGGTGATTTGGGGTCTGAAGCCCCGCCATTCAGAAAATATTTTTGTTCAAAAGGTGCTATTAATATGATCGTAACACCTGTCGCAGGGCAGCCTCGAGACACTACAGGAGAAGAGGAGCGGGGAGCACCAAGGAACGGTGTTTGCATCCCCCCCCGGAAGCATCCGCTGCCCTACTATTAGGTATATTTGATATGTAATGATCGCCCCATTCCCAAGGTTTTGTTTCATTTCGGGATCGAGCATCGAGCATGGGGCAAACCTGATGCAAAAGGGGCCACCCACAGGGGCTGAGGACCGAAGGGATATTTCGATCTGAGGTGTACTGCAGATATAGCATTTTTGGTTCGTCGTAGTATGATAGTTGCCGGTTTTTATGGAACATGTATGTATGTGAGATCGGTAGAAACTACTGCAAGCGGGCTCGGAACAAGTCGTGACAAGGACGGAGGATTCTGAAGAATGAATTATTGGTGATAGATAATTCGCGACAGCAGTAGCCAGTAGCCTTAAGTGTCTCTGATCGGTACCATAGCCGTCTGTAGTCAGCGCTGGCTGCTGGCTCAGTGGTTATGACGATGATCACCCAGCTGATGCCCCGGTGGCCTCGGAAAGTGATTCTCCAGTTAACTCATATGGCGCCGTTGATCGAACTTATACTCCCGTAATCCCAGATGATATTGATCCAGCGATCCGAGACGCAGTTGCTCCGGTAAGCTCAGACGATGGCGATCTAGTGACCCTAGGCGCTGATGTTCTAGAGTGCGTTGACGATCCGATGCTGCCCGGCGCTGATGTTCCGATGAACCCACATGATTGTGCTTCAAGGGGACCGGGCAATGCTGTTGCGCGGAGTGGGCCTTAGTGTTTGGTCGCCTTGGTTCCCTCCTGCGAGGTCCGTAACAAAAGAGGAAACATCCGTGTAAGCGAAATTCACACACGTACCTTGGGGTTTGGCCCGATGCGGGGGATTTGCTCGCGACGCTCTCGCCGTAGGCTAGAGCAACTGGACAGGGGAGAGCTCGTCGCCCGCCGCATTGGACATACCCTCGGTGAGGGTGCCATCGATGATTGGAGCAGCATCGCCAGGCATTGAGGCAGCATCATGGCCCGAGAATACTGGATGAACATCATGTGGGTTTATCGGAGCATCACGATCCTCTGCGGTCGCGGCAGCACCATCGCCTGAAGTTTCCCGAGCGCCATCACCAGGGACTGGAGTATCAATAACAGTCCGGGCGCCTTACCAGGGGCTGGATCATCCTCATCAAGAGCTGCAGCGACATCGCCAGGAGTAAGACCTGAAACTCTACCCGAGGTCACGTTTTTCCCGGGGGGTCGCACGTTCCGCTTCAGTTGGGGTCGCTCGGGAGACGGCATCGCGTGGCCGCCAATACGGTATATGCTCCGATCAAAGAGGGCACGCTTATCGAGTGCGCCTTCAAGATAGCACACGACAAGCACACGTCTGCTTACTTGCTGTTTCATACGGAGAGAGCACCGCGGGCAAAAACCTGGATCGCGTCCAACCCCTGTAGAGTGTGTGAATTTCGGCCACGCCGGTAGATAGTTGTTTCGGGTATCGAACGAGGAAAACAGGGTGTTCAACCAAGGAGACCCACTCCGTATGACCGCATTGCCCCGGGCCCTCGGAGCGCAAGCATCTAGGGCTATGGGAGCATCAGCGCTGGGCATCGGGTCGATGAATCATCGAGGCCTCCGACCACCGGGGTGCCAGCTGAGTCATCGTCGACAGGGGTCGACGGATTGACAGCATCCGCATCACCCAGGGTCGCACCACCCGCTCTTGAGCTACGCCTTCGAGCCAAGGTCAATATTGAGGCTGACTGCAAGCTGAAGGGGGCTTACACGCTCACGGTAACAGCGAAAACCACACCAAACCCCGCAGCAGGACCTCCGCCTCTGGACTTCGCACACAAAGTGGCGGAAACCCATTGCGGAACTTTTCAGCCTACGCGTCCACCCTTACGTTGTCCTCGGGATCACTAGCATCGGGGCCGAGACGCAAACACCGACGGCACAACCAACAGCGGAAGCAGAACGGCTTCAGACCCTTAGCATGTATGACAGAAGGACCAGCCATGTGAGAAAGTACAACCGGGACGTTGGTATGTACGAGGGATGATGTATCGCTAACCTCGTGTTCGTAGTCGTTAACAGCTGTAACAGCCGCTGGCAGTGCCCCTTTGCTTATGTATGTGCGGGCGGCACGGACGTTGGGAAATCGTTCGGTCCCATGCGTGTTGCGAAATGAACGGAGTACTGTAGTCAACAACTACTGCTGCTGATATCTCCTGTTGTTGGTCATTTTACTGCCCGGAATATGGATTTTGCTTGATTCCTGTCTGGCAGGCTAGTAAGCTAGCCTGCCTATATCATGGAGCTTGGTTGGGGCGGGCAGAGACGGGTCAAAACTGCAATATGATGCCAGGTAGAGAGGTTCTTCGTTTCTAGACCAACTAACCCCTCACAGGGGTATTTTATTCGCGTCCTGTTTAATGGCGTCCGTCGGTGAAAAATAGTTTTTGTGAGACAACACTACGCCCATATTGCCGTCGTTTATGACCGAGTTTGTTTTTTTGTCTCCCGCACGCTAGGGCAGCTTCCCCGCAACAAACCCCATTGTAGGTCTTCGAGATTGAAACGAGTTGCATTCTGTATCAAGTCACGATTTACGTGAGTATTTCAAAAAACGAAGTTGACGATGCCACCTCCATCGAGGGGTTGTGTTGGTGACAGACACTTCGTTACAGCAGTCGCCAGTGAGCTACCGAGTCGCTGATTGGGGAAAATAGTCGTCGATGGCCAGTGCAGAATAGAGTGGAGTACTACTATAGAAGCATTTGTAGAACGTACAGCATTACGCGCTCAATTTATATTTTTACGTATAAAAATACTTGGTACAATAGCGACGGCGCGATCGACCGAGCGACTGCGCGAGCGACGATGGCGGCCCATGGCCGCCAGGTAGTATCACCCGAGCGACGAGGCCGGAAGAGTGGTGTGTTATGGTAGCCTCAATTCGGCGTAACAAGTTCCCGTTTGATAGTCCGTAGGCTACAAGACGTGTTCGTAGGGGAGTCATCCCACGGTAGGGGTCGCATTTTTTCGGCCAAGCGTTTCTGACCGGTTGAGCTCCTCAAGTGAAGATCTGCCGGTTAGTAGGATAACTCTACGAGCATATTTTGTTTAGGCCTAGCGCATATTGTTCGTCGGGTTGCACGAATGAATTTCGTCGGAGTCATGTTTCGGGTGAGATGTTGAGCTCCTATGTTAGGAGCTCAGATACGTCTGCCGCACCTCTACCGTGGGATGCCTCAGGAGTACTTTACGGTAATGTTCGTCGGATTGTGGGGTAAGGACGAATCAACCTTTACGAGAAGGCGCCATGGAACATTGCTGTAGGTGGGTCAATACAACGGCCCGTAGGGTAGAACACGCCGGAGAGTGTGTATATTGCCGAGAGCTGACAGCTGATGGCATGCACCTCCTCTCACTCTCGCATTTTCCTTCCCGGCCAGACAACGCCTTCTCGCCCTCTCAACATCAATGCATTTCTTCTTGGCTGAAGCATGTCACCCGGCTCCCCTAGCAACAATCCAAGCGCTTGTTCGTCGACTATCACCTCCATTCGGCCACACACATCGCCAACAACGAGTCATTTGCGATACGTGTAAGCGAGGCGGGGGGCATGCGTGTCAAGGCCGAGACGTTTTATTCGCTCCACTGTTGTAAGCGAGGGGCTACGGTTTATTTCCTAGAAAACGACAGGGCGTGCGAATGGACGTTTTCCACGTGGCGTTGGAGGTATACACTTTAATCAGGTACCTGTTCAGATGTTTAAAGTGTTTGGGACCGAACCAGTACGAAGAGCGGCGGGCGAATGGCGGCACGCGTTTGCGACAGGATCGAGAGTTGCAGGCAGCGTCCTCGGTATGAAGGCCGAGGCCAATTGGAGGGCACCGGTGGGGTGTAGGCAGAATGAGGTGGTGTTGGTTATGCAGGGCAGTGATGACATCGATACGACATATGAGCTCACATCCGTGGCCAGGACACATATATGTGTGGTATGTGATCGAAGCGCGCGTGTGTAGAATATATTATATTTGTTTTTCCTTCCGACAGTATATTCTGCCAGAAGCCATGGGCGTCGAATACGAGGAAACCCAAACCCACTCGGCCGGTCGCTCTCTATCGTGCTCTCCTTTGGCCCTGCTACATTTCCCATCCCCTTTAATGTGAATTTTGTCAGGTTTCAAATAGGAAACGGATGTTTCGTATCGGTCGGAGGATCGGAGACAAGGCACCAAGTGCAATAACAGCAGAAACAAATTCACTCCGAGCCTAACCTTGTACCACAGACTGACGAGAACTCGACGCTACTTCCCACGGAAGGGGTTGATAGCGACTACTGCTACGTTCCGCAGACTCGTTAATATTCTTAGTCGTCCTAGTTGCTGCTGATACTCCCCCTCCAACGCGGTTTCTACTACCCCCCTCCGCCGGGTCCCGCGTTCGACAAAGGCTGTAGAAGTTGCAGCGCACTTTGTACCTCAAGCGCTCGTCGTGTTGCTACTTTCTACTCATCAACAACGAACCGGCGTGCTTTGTGCGTCAATACTGCTTCGTCAACATGCCCGCACCACTGGACGGGTTTGTTGGCCACCAACGACCAATGCTCAGCTTCGGTTGGCAACTCGAACATCGACACATCGTTTTCGAGACATCCCATCCGGTACCATTACTGCCCCCCCCCGAATCGCTCCGTCTCGAAAGGGATGCGTGGTCAATGGTCAAATGGCTAAGGCGGGCAACAAATCAGTACCCCCCCCCGCCCGCCCCCGAATATCCCTCTCCCCTCCCCCCACTCCCCGACCATCACTCGCAATAGTAGTCGCTCATCAACCACACTAACCTCC
>JBBMKB010082332.1:0-12318 GCA_037833945.1 Alaria marginata
AATCGACGAGCAACGTCAACACGTTGACACTACCTTGTTGTGGGGACAGTTCCAGAATGGTTTCGTGCGTTTCGTGCGCTTAGGAAACAGTATCGCATTATGTTGGCACCATTCTTTACAAAAAACTGACATTAAACCGCATCCCCTCGCCGTGCTGCTGCCCTCTCGACATCGCCCTTTCAGTACTATTATCTCATTGGGATGGCGGCATTCTGGCTGTATTTGACGGTCTCTTGGTTGGCGCAGTGGTGAGTACGATGTTTAATGCTGTACTTCACATTGTTTGATAGAACAGTATTTGGGGTGTAATTACTTTAACAATAGCTCGAATAGAAACCTGCTGCAACCAGGGAAACAGCACAGATACACCCAAATATATCAAGGGTTCGCGCACCGGCTGCCACTCACACGAGAGGTGGAAGGTACCCTATTTGTCCGTGTATTTAATCATGATGAATATTGCCTGCACACAATAAGTATTATGTGTACTTCGAAGTATTTCCCACAAGCGCCAGGGCATTTCTTCGGGTCATGCTCACGCTAACATCGTTGTGTTTGTTCGTCGTCGAAGAATGCACGAATCAAACATTGAACAGCTTCTGCCGTGTGTGCCGCGATTGCTATGTTCAATTGCATTTTGTTGGGGTATTGTTGGTTAACAGGGAGCATGAACGACGGCCGGGTACTGCGTTCCTGGACTCAGCGTTTCATGTTTGTTGTTTCATGATACCAGATACGTGTGATACGAGCATACAGCACCATGGCTGATACCGGGCCACGCCCGACGTACGTCACGAGGGATCATAAACACATGCCGGTTGTGTTGTGCTTCACACGTGCCTACTTAGAGACATGATACCGATGTAAAATGGGCTACGTATACCCATACGACAGCGATTAGCATCCACATTTTCAGTACAATATCTGCGCTTGGATGACGCGCCAAAAACCATTTCTCTTGACAACGAAGGAAATAATGGAGAAAACCAACGAATGGTGAAAAATAAACTGTTTCCCGGGATTCCACTGCTGCAGTCCGGGGCCAGGAAAGGAGGTGCACTCATTTCATGCATAGCATTCGTGTTTTTTTTTATCAAAGACGCTCGCAACCCCCCCAATGCTGGGACGGACCACGTCGCATTTTAACCGACCAGGCAGGCATCGCTTGAAACAAGCGCGAAGCTCCGTGAGGTGTTCGGCGAGTCGCCTGAACGGTAAGCTGGATCCTGCTAAGAACCACGTGTAAGGTGGTTTTCTGCACCTTGGGTGTACTTTATTCAATACGGATGACAGATTCGAGTGCATTTACTTGTTTTCTGGTGTGGCCACTTCCATCGATTTCAACAGTAAGGGGAATACGACGTAACTGCCTCGTGGGTGCCTTACCATGTGCACACATTAAGCGATGCCACCTCTTCCGCTCGGAGTTAAGGCTCTCCCCTCCGCACAGTATGCTCATACTCGACAACCATATCGGTTATCGTTAAAATGAAAAAGACGAGATCAAGAAGGCGCCACCCTGGTGGTCTAACTCACGTAGTGGGAGGGGTGGCCTACGGCGTCGTTGGCAAACCGACGCCGACCCCAGCAAGGGGAGAGGGGGTAGTCATTTAATCCAAAATTGTAGTCTCAAGATCATTAACCCTTGCACCCCTACAATGCTGGGACGGAGCACGTCGGGTATACACCGACCAGGCAAACGTCGCGTGAATCAAGCGCGAAGAGCCGCGAGGTGTTCGGCGAGTCACACGAAGGGTGAGCTGCGTCCAATTAAGAGCTTCTTATCAGGCGCACTTCCGCACCTTATGACTAATTCCTTCTATATGGATGACAGCTTCGAATACAAATATTTCAGTTATCTTGTGCGGCCACTCCCAAACACAGCAATTGTGATACTATGTAACTGCCTTGATGGATCCTTACCATATGCACACTCCGTGATACCACCCCCCTTGCGCTGAGTTAAGGTTCTCCACTCCGCACAATAAGACCTAGCTCGACGACCATCTCGGTTACCGCCATAACATATAAGCGAGAAGACAAAACACGGTTCCCTGGTCGTCTACAGTAGATCATGTATTGAGAGGCGTGTTTTGCACCGTCGTTTTCAACCGAAGCCAACCCCAGCAAGGGGGGGAGGGGCAGATAAATGCTGGCAATGTCCCAAACGCGCGGGCTTTTACGCATAAACGGTGCTTTTCACTGGCCTCATATTCAAGTTGTAAGCCCAGCCAGAAGATATAGTTTTCGCTTATCCAGAGCAGAAACAAGCAACTTTTCAGTAACTAGAGAGCACCGAGGTCGGCTCAACCTAAAACGGTTGCGATAGCTAGCATTCAATGGGCTGGTTTCCTCGCCAAGAGCTACCTCGGCGAGTACAGTGCTTGCAGTCGAAATGCGGCTACCCAAGCAACCGAATCACACCCCACGAAAACATGCGGAGTACATGGGATCGACCAGTTGAACAACCCTTGTCGCGTTTCTATTACAGTATACAAGACTGGACACATTCAAATCGTTCCTCGGACGGTTCTGGCTCCAGCCAACAAGCCAACTCGACACTTGTTTTGCTATGTCGCTGCCCGCTATTTTCAGTGTGTGAGGATAGCACTTTGTGCAGCCGTGGCGGCTGCGAGCTGCCCTATCTACATCGTGGCGGCCTGCACTTGTGGACACTGCTATTTGAGCTGTATCGACTGTGCCGGTGACGGTGAGCTTGTGAACACCCGTATGTTGTATGGCAAGGTTACCACCCCTTGTGTTTTATCTATATTATAGCATGTGTTGACTGCGACTTGTGTGTGATTTCTGTCGTTGTGCTTGAGTGTCGTGTCTTTCTCCTAATATATTATTGCCATCATCAAGACTCGAGCTCCGGGATTCACGACGACAAGAAAGACAAGACATGGACGTTGAACTCTCTTCCACGCCAGTCGAGCAATACCTACCACGAATTATTGCAGGAATTGTTAGATGGTCGCCAATGTATCTCTCGGCCGCTAGAGAATTTTGTGGGTCAATCCATTCTACAAGAATGGTTACGTTGAATACATTGCTATATTTGATGGTTCGATTCCAAACTCGATTTTGATACGATTTGGTAGATTGCGCGCCACCTCGAACAACGCCATTTCCGCCTGTCTCCGCCAACTAACAATAGCGTCGGGTTTACACTGTCGACCACCGCTGGGCGATGTCATGCGTGAATCTGCCGATATTGCCGCGGTAATTCCACCACGCGCGACCGTCCAAGGCCCTCGGTACAGCCCCAATTGGCGTCGCCGAGGCTGGCTCGTCCTGCTGAGAGCTCGCCACCGGCGGCTTGCCGCCGCTAGCACAAATTCGAGGCGGAGATGGTCTGGTTGCTGGAGAAAACCAGACGGTGATCAACAACTCCTGTTCATGGGCGTTGTATCGCCTCCGCGCAGGGGATATGACGTTGAGGGTGGACAGGGGCGCGTGTCGCACGACGCCGCTGTTTCAGAATTTCGGCAACTGGTGAAAAGGGTGGTTGAACACCAGGAAGAGGGCGTATTCCGCAGCATTGTAGGGTACTTGTAGACACAAAACAATTCAGTAGTAATTATCTACCGTACCAGGGGATGTATTGTGTAGCACAACGTTAACGCTTTGACACGTACGCGCGTTTGGGCAGCCAGCCACACCTGATCACGAAAGTTAGGCTTCGTTCCTTTGGAGCTACACATCATTCGATGGCAACACGCAGCGGTATCATGCAAACAGACAATCTGCCGCTGGGTTGCCATGTGCAGTACTGGAGAGGGATATCGGCATATGGGCTGTGTAAAGTTTCGAAAAATCAGGTGGTCGGCGGCAGTATCGTAGGGGAGCAATGGGTTCGTTTGAAAATCACGCACAAGCCCGTGGTATTGAAATTTGTCGAACTCTTTTGAGTATGTATGCGGGGTGACGCAAATCAAACACCACTCAGTTTTTCTCGTGCAGAAATCATACGCATGGTAGCTTAACGTGTCGACGGTAGGAGGCGCACGGTTTTGTGGTTCAACCGTCACGGAATTCATAGGTACAACAGGGATGCTTCTCACGAGGGATACTATATGGACCTCGGGAGGGACCGATTAATTTATTATTCTTTGTCTACATTTCCCTCTGTATTCTACCCTTTCCTCTGTGTCTTCTGTATACCTACTTCGTGTAAACATATACCCCTCCCGCGCTGCCACCATGAGGGCCCACCTGTGAACCTACTGCGACCGGGCCCCCACCTGTGGAGGCATATAAACATAACGTTCAAGTTTGACTTAGGGAAAGTTGTCAGCCAAGGCTCGTTCTCTTCCCCCAAACCCCACGTTGCCGATCTCGCCTGCCTCGAACAATGACCGTTCATGTAAGGAACTCGACCCCTTTGTTCGAAGGGTTATAGTTAGGTGTGTGGGGGGGGCATACCGATGCGACTCGCGCTCCTCTCGGCATAGGTCACGGATGGGTGATGCCTTCTTACTGCAAGAAATTCTGATACTGTAGAAAGGTGTCGAAACATTTTTGGAGTGTACATACGCACTCAACAAGGCCTCTGACAGGTCTACGTTACCTACCCAGGATAACTTGTCACACCTGCAGGACACGTTCACAACGAGCTCGGGTTCGAGAACGGACGCACCCCCGCACGTTCGCAACAATGGATCTCCGTAGCAGATAATATCAACGTATCCCCTCAATGACGTCCCCGCGAGCACGATCCTTGTCAGGACGCCACCACTTCCTTGGTCTTGGAAGACATCCCGTTGGTACACGATACGGTACTGTGCCGACGGTCTGGACGTCTGATCAAGGTATAAGTCTCAGGGATCCACAAAATATTATTTAACTTTGTCCGTGGCAGCGCCATGGGTGCGTTGGGTTTCCATGGGTTTGCCGTGGCCAGACATGGCGTAGCACGAGCCCACCATGGGGTTCCATGGTAACGCATGTGGGCCTTTGTGGCAATGTCATTTATCTTGCGGGCAATCCCATGAAGGGCCATGGTGTTGCCATGATGGCCCATGGTGTGTCATGACGGCTCAAGGCTTGTCTTGGCTATTCCATGGCACGCGTCATGGCACGCCACATTTTCCGTGGCGATGGCTATGCCACATGCCATGGCTCGTCCATGGAGTGCACGCCATCGATGTGCATGTCTCTGAACTTCAATATCTATGTCTCCGAAAATTAATGTGCATGTCTCCCAAAATGTCACTGCGCCGGCGTTGATAAACGTATACAATAATCCCATGCGTTGCAAAGGGCCGCCGTTGGACCAGCACGGGGACGTCAGCACAAAACGATAAGTGACAACACGTTCATGGTCCTCGCACATTAGCCGGCGACAGTCCCGCGGTGATTTATTCCTTCGCCACGGACGTTTCTGGCTATTTATTTCATTCCCACGGACTTCCATGGCATTGCCATGATTTTTTTGACCCGTAGAAATGAGCTTCCAACTTCCATGGCAGCGTTATAGGCAGACCTCTATGTCATTGCTACCGTCGCCGGTATCGTCACCACGGCGATTCATGTCGTTGCCACGGGCTTACGCGGCCGTCCATGGCATTGCCGCGAATTGCCGTGGCACTGGCGAGGACTTCCACGACATTGTCACGAACTTCGCCACTGCCACAAATTACCGAGGCATTGTCACCCAACTCTATGTCACCGGGACTGGCTAATCTTTCATTACCACGGATTTGCATGACATTGCCGCGAATGTTCAGCTCATTTCCACAAACGCTCCTGACATTGCGCCATGGTACAAACATGAAATATCATGGCACTGCCAAAGGTGCTCATGTCTTTACCACGGGGTATTTCGGCCGGCCATGGCAATGCCATTGGTTGTTATGGCAAGCCTAAACTTCCGCGGCATTGTCAGGGCAATGTCATGGGTTGTCATAGCCAAACACCGACAATGCCATGACAGCCCATGAGGTTAACTGTAACCCCATGGCGACTTATGGCATTACGACAGCAACGCCATCGGTTTTATGGCATGCTATGGCATTGTAATGACATCGCCGTTAATTTGAATGACCCCTCAAGGAACGTTTGAGAGCCACGAAGGCAATTCCTGACAATGCACGGTACCGCCATGGCTATGAACACGGCACGAACTGCATAAACCACCACCAGCAGCAGCATACGTGTGTAAGGGTATTCTGCCACCGGGAAACATTCGTACAGCAGTCTCGACTACGTATTAGTTGCCATATTCCCCACCACAGTACACAGGTCTAACGCCCGCCGGCCAATCAGCAACCAGTATATAGGGGTGGCGTTTCCACATCGTGCGGGGCGGCATGAACCCGAGGGATAGCCGTTTTGGTCCTCGGGACGTTAGAGGTTTACGTGTGTAGAGGCAGATCTGCTGCCAAAATGGGCACTTATCCTCCCCGGGTGCGGCTGGACCTCGACGTTGACCAGATAGGCGACTCTCACAGCCCACTGGATATACGAATTCCAGCCATTCACCTATAAACTCATGGGTGTCGGTGTTCCACAACGTGCGAGGCGGTATCGACGGGAGATCACCATTTTCGTACCTGGATTTATAAATTTGTAAATGTATGGCGGGGTTTAGGGTGCGGGATTAAGATTTCGTCCTCCGCGTGTGCCGCGAGAAATCGACGTGGTCTTGAGGGGGGACATTTCACGCGCACAGGGTCAATGAGCACCAGCCAATACAGCGATCAGCCGACGGAAAGGCGGTTTCCACACCATGCGGGACGGTCTCGAATCGGAGAATCCCTATTGTTTTCGTCCCGGGCGGTTGGAGTAGTATATACATGGAGAGATTTAAAATCGAGTATATCGAGGGATAGATAATCCAGAAATTGAAATATTTCCTCCCCGGGTGCCGCAGGACCTCAACACTTGCCCAATGGCAACTCTACTCGCGTGCTGGCTCTATGGGTCCCAACCAACCAGTGGTTCACTGATGAGGGTTGGGTTTCCACACTGTGCGGGGCGGTACCTATCCGGTGTACGACAGTTTTCGTCCGCGGGCCGTTGGAGTTAAAGACGTCGGGGGTGATCTATGATCTGGAGGTAGTATTGACTTCTCCGCATGTGCGGCGGGGTCTCGACGTTGGCCCGAAAGGAAACTCTCCAGGCGCTGGGCTCCGGCTCCGTGAGCCCGAGCTTATCATGAGTCTGCCAATGAGGGTTCGTGGCCGGGCCGCTGGAGTTATAGATGTATACGAGATATTTTGTACCTAGTCATCTCACGGTAGGGGTGCACCTATTTCCTCCCGGGCTCCTAACATCAAGAGCTCAATATCTCACCCGAAACATAACCATAAAAACGTTCGCTCGCGCAACCGAACCAACATGTATGTGCGCTAGTCCCAAACCAATATAGTCGTAGATGCCATCATGTCAACCGGTAGGTCCTCACTTGAGGAGCTCAGTCGGTCAGAAACGTTTGGGTCAGAAAGTGCAAGCCCTACTGTGAACTTACTCGATCCGAGGATGATTTTGGCTTCGCCCCGTTCTCGGCGTCGGCCCGAAGGCCAACTCTCCAAGCCCGCTGGTCTTTTACGTGCCCAGTCCAAGCAGATATCAGCCGCTGGGGGTGGGGTTTTCACACCGTGACGAGCGGTATCGACCCTGGGGATCACCGTTTTCTTCCCCGTGCTGTTGGATTTGTTGATGTATGGAAGGCTTTTTGATCCGGGGATGGGACCTTGTCCTCTCCGGTTGTGTCGGCACCTCGACGTCGGCTTGAGGGGAAACTCTTCCCATGCACTGGCTCTATAAGCCCCAGACTATGGGCTATGGCAGTGAAAGAGAGGGTCGGAAGGCAACATGTACTTCAAACTATTTGTTTTGGTCGGTGGTCCATCCCGGGCTAGGGAGTTGCATACAGGCCGTTAACACTGTTCGGGGACGTATTTGTTGCCCACAAACACCCGCCAACGGGACACCTTAGTGGAAACACCACACGTCCTAGCTGCACTAATTCTACGAGACAACACCAGAGAGAAGGGACTGGGCGAGACGTTAACCGTGAAGGACCGGGCGCAATCACAAAAAATAACAATTCTGGCAATCCTGGTTGCATTGTTTCGCGATTTCGTGCGATATGCTACTTTTGGACCACGCCGTGAGACCTTTCCAGGTGTATGAACCTAATTGGGCTGCGCCTTATCACCGCTCATATCACGCAGAGCACGTAGGAATGTACCGTTTTGGAATCGCCTCTGTGTGGGCAGCGAAATCACCTGCAAAGATAGAAAGTTATTATTTTCTAGTCAACAGCTGCTTTGGTGTACGCATTTCGCTGCAAGTACAAGTAGAAATGTCGTTGGATTCCAAACAAACAGAGTATAATAAGAACAACCATCACCAAAATTGAAAACAATATATACGATCTTAGGGGGATCCCCGCATAGGCGTGTGTGCGCGGCTCCTGAGCTCGATCAGGCAGCCCGCTGCAGAGGCAAGCACTTCAACCAGTGTCTAACCGACTGGTGGTTGTTCAAGCTTCAGCTCTTAGAAGATCATATGAAAGAAAAATGGCGCCCAAGGCCAGTGTTGATTATCGGTCTTGTCCAACAGGACAGGATGAGGAGGAGGAGAAGAAGAGTAGAGAAGGAGAGTGAACGAGCGTGCGTGTACACGGTCGATCGATCACGGAGCTCTCAAGTCCCTAGACCCTCGGCATGCGGTGAAAACTAGAACTCGAGTAAAAAACCTCGGCTGAACTCGAAACGGTATTATGGGGTTCTGACCCGAGATAACTGATCCAACGGAGTTCCACCGCATACTACTGAATCGGCATTGGATATACAGCACTGCTTGTACTGCCGTAGCATTTTGTAATGCTGCTGTGGCCTACTCGCTACAGGCGACTACGTTACCGATCAGCGACTCGGTTAAGACTACTGGCGACTGCTGGGTAGCATGGTAGCTATCCTTAATGTACGAGTACGTGTATCAAACGTTGCAGACCCAAGCGTTTGTCGACTAGAACATTTACAGTCTTCTATCTCTATCAACGCAGGAAGTTTCTCTGTCCACACAGCGATGATTCTCGCACGGTCGCTTCCTACGTGCTCTGTGTGACATGCACGGTGACAGGGTGCAGCTCAATCCGGTGAATACTCACCTGGCCAGGTCTCACGGCGTGGTCCAAAATTAGCATGTTGCACGAAATTGCGAAAACATCGAACCAGGAGAGTAAAAACCGTTTTTTTATAGCTTGCGCCGGATCCGTTCCGGTTAAGGTTTCGCCGAGTCCTTTCTCTCTGGTGTTGTCTCGTTAGATT
The DNA here is from genome assembly GCA_037833945.1 of Alaria marginata. Classification (NCBI taxonomy): domain Eukaryota; class Phaeophyceae; order Laminariales; family Alariaceae; genus Alaria; species Alaria marginata. Next base: position 9,285 of record JBBMKB010082332.1, read on the forward strand.
GTTATAGCTAGGACGTGTGGTGTCTCCGATAGGGTCTTGTTTGGGTCCTTTAAAAGGCCACTCTTGATGAGTGTTTGTGGGCAATACATGCGTCCCCGAAGAGTGTGAACGCCTGTTTGCAACTCCCTAGCCCGGGATGGACGATCAGCCAAACAACAATAGTTTGAAGTACATGCTGCCTCCCAACCCCCTTTTTATTGCTATAGCCCATAGGCCCTAGCCAATCAGCGATCAGCCGATCGGGGTTGGGTTTCCACGCCGTGCGGAGTGGTATCGAGCCAAGGCATCACTTTTTTCGTCCCCGTGCTGTTGGAGTTGTAGATATATGCAAGGCCTTCTTAACAGGGGGTGGTAATGTATTGTCGCCTGGCGCGGTAGGCTATGAGCCACAGCTCGTCACAAATCGAGTAGTAGATAAACGCAAGTGGTAAGCCACGCACTCTTATTGGCCGACCCACTAAAAGTGAATATTCCCATAAGAAACGCGGCGGAATAACAAAACGCCCAGGCGCACCTGATCCCACCCGGACCTGATCCCACCTGGGGGTGCAGAAATACAATCAGCCATTCGCAGCAGCCACCGGAGGCCGAGAGCGCGAAGCGCGAACCGTTACCTCCCGACCACTGCAAACCAAGCATATACAGCGGTAGTAACATTCCTGGAAAATTATTTTACTATTTGTCTTTAAATAGGTCTCCAGAAATCTGCCGATGGGGTTGAGGTTTCTACACCGTGCGGGACGGTGCCGACCCGGGGGATCGCGCCGTTTTTGTCCCTGGTTGTTCTTGGTTTTTAAAGATATGGAGGCATTCCTGAACTGGGGACTGCACTCTATTCTCCCCGCCTGTGGTGGACCGTTGATGCCTCTGTGGCTGGAATATTTAATGGGATATTCCTGTGCAGCACCAACGCTGGAGACAAGAGCCTGCCAGCGGCACCTGGCAGGGATTTGATTGGCCTACAATCGGCAGCACCGTCATTTCAAATTGTATGTCAGCTAGCCTGGTCGTGTCGGCATGGGCCCAAGCTATCATGGAACCCACAGTGGAGCTAAAACGGGCCAGTAGTGTAGTAGATATATGTACTTGCCCCGAGCACAGGCGGTGTGTGTCGGTTTGTTATAGGTCGTTTACACAAGCTAAAGTACACCACCGCTGCGTACTTGCCGCACGTACCCCGTTGGGGGAAAACACTCGGGGAGTGCATTATCATGGGGCAGGGCTGTCTCGGAAGCTATCGTATAACTGAAACGGGCCAGCACATCAGTGGGAACGAGTTTGTCTGCAGTCGGGCAGGCAGGATAGATATATAATTCTTCACGGGTGGCGGATATCGGAAAAAGCCCTAAACAAATACTCACGATTTTATCTAAACTTGGATATGGCTCGAACGGCAACCATGGCGGCATATCGAAGGGCCATGAGCTTGGTGGCCACACTGTGTACCACTAAGAAAAATCTTGACGGATGCGTCTAAGTGTGTCCTTGAAGGATGTTTGGGCGATAAAGTTTATAATTCGCTAACTTGCGGCGACATCGACTGCGGGGACGAAACATACCATTAACCGTGAAGACATGCATGCTCGAGTATGCCACGTTTCTCTCCTTGTGTACTGCGCTTTGCATATGGATCTCATTGGCGCAACAATCTTACAGACTAAACGTGCACCGGTATGCCGCAAGTGTATACTTCAACGGATGCAAACGCATCGAAGTTTATACTTCAACGGGGATAAAAAACGTGCATCAGCAGTATACACAGAGTTAAGTACACTAGTACCATTATACAGATATCAACTAACTGTGAGACTGGTACTATTTATATTTGCCGGTAGCTGTATGTATCGTGCATCGGACTTTCGAGCAGAGTCGATCATCGATGTTTGTATAATACAACGTTCTATTTCCGTTATATACATTACCTCTTCGACATTTACAGAACATTGCCCAAAACCAAAAGTATTTCCGAAAAAGGTGTAGAGCGAGGAAAGCACACGACTGACCATGGACTTCATGGGAGTTCGAGTAGGCAGTATGACGTGGGAAAAACTACGACCTTCCGTGTCGTGTTTTGCTTCGGTTCGTGTCGTGGAATGTCGTACTTACTTGGTGTTCCTATCAGAGAAATAACGACGGAGCAATAATAGTGCAAACACAATGTAGCTCTTTTGTAGTCAAAGAAATAACGCAATCCACATGCCATCATAAAAATGAGTCTTGCGATCAAGGCATATACTGCTGCGGCAAGAACATACAGCATACGAAGTATCCTGGACTACTGGCCCTTGTTTGGGCTCCACTGTGTGTTCCATGATGACCCTGGTCCATGCCAACTTGCCCCTGCTACGAGTTGTAGTTATGTGCCCGTCTGAGGCGTGTGCGGTGAACGAGGGGTGGTGTTGTATTTAAGCTCTTATATACACCACCGGTGGTCTATTTAAGGGCTTGAGCCTAAACACATCAAAGGAAACAGAACGACATCACCGCCTCTGTACACGCTGTAAACACAACCGTTACCTCCTGGAGTAGCATTACTAGCCCGTTGTGGTCCCACGATAGCTTACATGAAAGTCCTAGACCCCGCCAACACTCCTGGTCGAGTACTGTACCCGGGACGCGTTCTACGATAGAGGTAGCACTTTTTGGCGTTTTTATGTTCTGGATGGTGGGGCTCCTTAAACCAAAAGCGCCGGAATGTCATTCCGTTTTTGCAATATATACATATTTTTGTGTACATGGGTTACACGGGTTTGTTCATCGGATTGCACTTTCAGTTTGCTCAAAATATTTTTTTCGGCGAGGTATAAAGCTCCTCAACTGAGGAGCTTCAGAAATAAAACGAATGGTGAACCTCTATCGTAGAAAGCCTCCCGAACGGGGTGCGTGCGGAAAACACCCAGCGGTTGTGTATATCTTATTATGTAAACGCTGCTATTCTGTCCGTCTATCCGTCTGTTCGTCTGTCTGTATTTGAGTAGCGCTGTCCAGAGCGATTCAGCCCCACCTTGCCCCATGGGTAGGGAGGCTGGGTGCC
>JBBMKB010082343.1:0-12317 GCA_037833945.1 Alaria marginata
ATATACACCCCCTCCGTAAAACGCGCGATCGATGTATCACACACAGCTTGCGAAGTGAGTTTCGACGAAATCCTCTACTCACAGCTGGAGTTTTTTATATGTTTTTGTAATATAGGGGGTGTATCCCCGTTTACACTGTTAGGGTTTGAGCTGCTACCCATGAATGGCTCTGTACATCACAGAAAAAAATAAAAAAGTATGGCAATTTGTTTGGCGCAGCGTCACTAACCACTCCATGGTGGACACAGATCGATTTATAAAACGGCACGATGATGGAAGACGCAAAGGAACAGGGGGGGCACTCGTACGAGTGACCACCAGCCATTGCAAAAATAGCCCCCCACGTGACCACGCACTGTAACATTGGTCATTTGTTAGACGACATGATGAACACGAGAGATGGCGATCATGTGAACGATGACAATATTCTTAAGGTGTGGTCGAAACAATGAAGTCGACGGCTGTTATTGGGGGACAATCTTGTTGTACACTCAAGCACGAAATGAAGATGTTCTTATCTATCCAGAACATCGGCTCCCCTTGTTTCGGCCACAAGTGCTTGAACCCACTGCTATTTCTACAATCGGCAGCGTTCTTGGTACAATTTATCGCTGTCATGGAACACAATCGGGTCATCCCACCGTAGGGGCGCAAGAGAAGTTGATTAGCTCTCAACACGAGGAGCTCAACGTCTCACCGAGAAAATGACCCCGAAGAAATCCGTTTGCGCATCCCGACCAACATTATCATGCGCTAGTCCTTACACAAATGTGCTTGTAAATATCATCATGCTAACCGATAAGTCCACACGGGAGGAGCTCAATCGGCCAGAAATGTTTGCCCCGAAAATGTGGAACGCTTAGCGTGGTATGACTCAACCCTGGATTTTAAAATATGACTGGTAGAGGTCTGCACCATTGGCCACGGAGGCGTTGAGCTTTGCAAGTTGTCTGCTTTGTATTTGTATTTTTTTTGTTTTCGTTGATTTTGGACTGGCCACGATCCAACCCGTGATTCTGGCCAGTATATTTCCTAAATCTCGTGGAGCGAGTGGGGACAGGTCGGGAGGTATTTGATCTTCACGGGTAGCATCGAGTCGAGCCACGAGGTAGTCTACTCTCCCGAGTCGGGTCGGACCGCGCTAGTTGGACCCAAACCTACCGGCGTGGAGGGACTAGTTCCGTGAAACAGCCAGTGGGGTTACCATATTTTCCAAACTTAACCGGGACGGCAACAACCATGCGGTGGCGATCCTTCTATACATTACGGGATACCTAATAATAAGAAACAGAAATACTGACTCAGGCTGAGTTTTTATTTCAAGAGGGGGGGTGTTCTACACTAACGTCAGCACAAAGACTCCCGAACTTCATATTTTCCTGTAAATCTCTGCTAGCGTTTATTGCTGGCCTGTTTTATATTAGGTTTCCTGTACTGTTGTTTCGGTATGGTGTCAGCCCAAAATACCAGCACATATCGGTAACCGGGGCTACTGCGCAGGCCGCCAATACCGGGTGTAACAATATGTGCCGAGTGATATCACAGGCGGTATAGCGGGCAGCCGGTACTACCAAACCGGCGGAGTAAAGGGACCTCTGACATGTACCACTCTGTTTGGCAATGTAAGGGACATTATAATATACCTAGTAAGATATAACAGCCCTAATATTCACGCCCAGAGTAGTATTGGATAAGAAATGTTCTTACCTCCGGAAGTATTGGCCGAGTTGTAGCCAAAGTAGGCTTCACCGGCGACGTATATCTTCGCGGTAAACGCGTACATAACACCTGGAAACACGAGTGTAGAAGAAATATGGGGGTTTTCTGATTCCGATCACCATTTTATTTGTAGTCTGTACATGTTCTGTTTTCAGGCGAAAGGAAGCACGATGCTCTTTCTAGCTACCATTTTGACGGGCAGGCAGAGCTACCACCGCGGTCACAGGTGTTGAAAAAAGCTTGAGGAACAATGATTAGATAAATGGCGACGGCAGGTTTAACTAAATGTTTTAATCCGACAATAGAAGCCTGTTGGGGAGTTATTGCGTAATCAACGTGTCAACAAGCATGCGTTACACGACTAACATACAGGGTTAGGGTTAGCCTAACCATAACCCTAACCCTAACCCTAACCCTGACCAAGGGAATTACGTAAGCCTCTGCGTGTTCGTGGGAAAGAGAAGCAATCCAAGAGTAGGCTCTGTCTGCTGAATATTTCTGGCTTTTTCACGCAGACCTTAAGCAGCTAAGACGTTCTACTTCTGTATTTAGCTTCGCCGCCGAGGTTGCCGTAGAAAGTACTAACGAAATTTGAGTGTATCGTGTTGACGGCGCCACCGAAAAAAAAACACCAACGCATACAAGTTGACAACAGTTTCGATACTGAACCTATCGGACTCACAGCTGGCGTTTGTGAAACACGTACTTAGACAACCCAGCTCGGCGAGGATCTCGGGGCAGCTTTACATCCTAGTCTTCAAACGTATGTGGTACTTCTCGCCTAGCTCGTGATCAACATAAGTACCACAACTCTAACCATAACCCTAACCCTAACTTTCTTCAAAATATATTATCGATAGACGAAGTATAGTAGTTGGGTTTGAAGGACGTGTCCCCATTGGCATGTTCATACGTGCGTTGCTTGTGCATGTGTGAGCTGCAGTTGATTTCATAAGCAGGGGCCAAACTACTGCCACTCTGACCTTAAATATATCCTCCGATTTGCCTATATATATATATTAGTTTACGTACGGTGTTTTTATTTCCGGTCAGAGTGTTACATACTAGCATATATTCCTCTTTACAGCGAACACCTTGTTGCCTGACGATGGCCTTCTCTTCCATGCTCCCGCACTGCAGGCGTTACGGTAGGCAACCCAAACACGCATCCAACTTTCTCGCCTTCCTCTTGAATCGGCGAGTTGTGCTCCAAATACCTAATGCCGCCAACTCGCACACCCCGTGAGATTCGTGTGCACGTGCGAACCGAGAAGGGCCTCACGAGCAGAGCTCTGTTTGGGCTCTGTTGGGGGAAAACGCCTTTCAAATTTTAGCAGACGATGCGAACTCACGGCCGTCCACGCTGGCTTGCAGTCACCGGAATCAAAGGCGTAACCCTACTCCAAACTGAAGTGCGGCCTTTCTCACCTGCTTCTTGGTCGGCCGTGTTGTGCTCGAAGGACGTGTTCCCGTCCACTTGTACATCAGTGCGTTGGGCAAATATGGCACCTACGCATAATAAATGATGTGGTAAATATATTGCAAAAGGCGCCTTGAGACGTTAGATTTGTCTCTCGCGAGTGTTAATGGTGGACTTCCACAAGGAACAGTAAGAACCGGTGTTTAAAAGAGAACAGTGCTTCTGGCATGGTGCAGTTACGTCTATCGCAAGTGGTAGGGCAACTTTTACTCCGGCAGAGGCTTCACTACTCAAATGATTTCAAAGCGAAGTTTCTAACATTATTGAGCCTGTGTGTCCCGCTTGCCGACCATAACCGCACAGGCGCGGCACATATGAGAGGGCGGAAAGCAGCGTTGAAATACCAGAGCGAGAAGTCCGGGCATTGCACAACTTAGTGTCTCCACCTCGAGACTGCTTCTACGCGCCATAGACGAAAACTGCGATAGTGGGTTGCGCGATTGTGCAAAACATATGCCTAACTGACGGGCCTTCTCAACTGGCGAAAGACGCAACAACGTTACGGTATCAATTGTGTTTTTCGGTATGTTTCGATGCGGAATATGTTGTTGCACATCCTTTTCATGAAACGACACATTCCCTGATCGAGGTTCACCATTTTGTTTCTGAAGCTCCTCGATTAAGGAGCTCTATACCCTCACCGAAAAAGAGATTTAGAAAAAAATGAAAGTGCAATCCGATGAACAAACCCGTGGCCCATCTATACAAACAAGCATATTGCAAAAATAGAATGCCATTCCGACGATTTTGGGTTAAGGATCCCCGTAATCCAGAAACAAAACACCAAACAGTGCTACCTCTATCGTAGAACGCGTCACAGACTGAGCAACTACGACGACAACCCCCTCCGCTAGCCAACCTCTGCACAACATAGTGACTAACCTGCTCTGTTTCCAGCCGAGTTGTTCGCGAATGCCGTGTTGCCGTCGATCTGAATGTCCGAATTTCTGGCGTAGATGGCACCTACGCGAACACAGGAAATTGTCGATTAGGGAACAAGCTAATGACGGTATCGGACGAAAAACTTACTCAACCACGAATGCAGCACAGACGACAGAATGAAGGTTCCGGACGGCGATAGGGCTTGTTGATTCCAACGGCCTGGTAGTACAGCCTATCAAAAGAGCGTGTCGGATAATTCATTTCTAGAACGATACTTCATTGCAGAAAGCGAGAGGAAGCTTGGAAGACAGTAGTGCTACCTGATTGGTGCAGGTGGTTGGGTTGGCAATATCTTCTTCTGTGAGACACTTACGAGGTTGTGTCGTCCGCATGAATGCATAGATGTGACATCCCTCTCTGAGAATGCGAGATACGTGCGTTTGGGCCGCTAACAACAACGACCCAAGGTTTTCGTGGGAGCTAGGGGGCGAAGAAACCAGTGCAGGCCTTTACACACGACCTCATTACAACGTCAAAACCGTCCGAGCATGTGCCGACGGAAATTTTCCGGAAACTCCGCCCGCCGTCGTTGGGTTTGGGCCTTTTTGTAACGAAGCAACCCTGTAACACGCATTAATTGCGAGATCGTTACAGGTGCAGAAGCTAAAGCTTGATACAAATCGTCAGTCTTAAGAAAACGCCAGAGCATTAGCCAACTTTGTAGCCGGGAATAGTCCTGGGTGATTTTTGTCCCGGTCGTCATAATCGATCATCCAACCGTTGACCGTTACGAGTTGTAAGGTACCTACATATTTTGGGAGTGTCTACAACATCCACAGGAACGGTATTGGACAGACTGCATACTGGGTTGTTATCACTGGCAACCAAATAAATTAGTGCTTGGCATGCAAGTTTTAACGAGAACGTGTACCCAAGAGGGTGAACCACGGTACACGGTGCTCACTAACTTAGCGAGGCTCTCCATTTGAAGAGGACTCATTCCGCGGTAGGGGTGCAGCAGAACGTTTTGAGCTCCTGACAAGAAGAGCTCAATACTTCACCCATAACGCAATTTCGAAGGCACTCGTTCGGGCAACCCGACCAACATATTAATAGGGTGGTATTCGAACACAATTTATCGTAAAATAATCAAACCAACCCGTACTTCCTCGCTTGAGGAGCTCAACCCGCCACAGAAACCCGCCCAAAAAGTGCAACCCCCACCGGCGGATGACTCAGTGGTCAATAGCGAGTACCAAGTCCGGCTGTCTAAACTTAGAATTTGCAACCTGGTGAAGAGTCCCGTGTCCTTCGTGTACAACAAATTATATCGGGAAATCCCAGGGATTTTGGGTAGTTTTTTAGTTTAGGAGCACCGTTGGACGGAAGCACCGTCGGTCAGGATTAGGCTGGCCCAAACGTATTACTGCCTCTGTCGTAGCACGCTTCAGGGTGGACGGTCGAACGTTGTGCTTACCGGACGCGATTACCCTCACCTCCGTTAGCTTCAGCTGAGTTGTACCCGAACCAGGTATCGCCCCCCACATGAACCAACGATTCGTTCGCGAAGATAACTCCTGAAGGCAGTGAAAGAGATGGCTCGTGTTAGCTCACGCAAGGAACCTTAACATTGGTCAAATGCTTCGCGTCTTGTGAGTGTATGGATATTGCTGTCGGGAGACAGGCTGGCGACATCCTTGTCTACCGACGACTCGTTGATTACCGACTACTCGTTTGCAAAACCCACTCTGGAACGTAAGGAAAGGTATGCTTCTGGTTGCCGCGGATACAAACAAAGTCGCGAACCATGCATCGCCCTCAACATGAACCAACGATTCATTCCCTAAGATTACTCCTGAAGGCAGTGAAAAAGATGGCTCGTGTTAGCTAATGCATACAACCTTGGAATAGGTCAAACGCTTCGCGCCTTTTAATTGAGTATTGATGTCTGGCGACAGGCTGACGACACCCTTGTCTGCCGTCGATTCGTTGATTACCGGCCATCCGTTTGCAATAACTACTGTTGAACGAAGAGAAATGTATGCTTCCTGGACACATGCTACAATGCCCGTTTTGTTCTGGGGATCCTTACTTTAGGGTGCTCTGAACCTCACCCATCAAATGATGTTTGAGTAAACTGAAAAGTGTAACCCGATGAACAAACCCATGTGGCCTAGGTAAACAAAACAATCCGACAGAAAAACAAGGAGCTTCCGACGATTTTGGGCTAAGGAGCCCCGTCATTCAGAAACATAGAAGTCAAAACGTGCTACCTCTATCGTAGAACCCACCCCTGTTGCAGCGGAAACAAACAAGGTCGTTTTAGAGGCAACTATGAGGCTTGGAGTTTACCATCATACATGATTTTCGATCGAGCCACGGCAAAGTAGCGACGAGATGTTTGGACAACGGTTTACGTCGTAGTATCGCCGTCGAGACACACGCAAAATGACCGCCATGACGACTGGTCCTGCGCAACAAAACCAACCACCCCGTGGCCCTATGCAAACAAAGCATATTGCAAAAATAGAATGACATTCCGAGAGATTTTGGGTTAAGGAGTCCCGTCATCCAGAAAATAAAAACGCCAAAAAGTGCTACCTCTATAGAACGCATCATGTGTGATACCTGGTACGCAGTAGTAGTGCAATCGGTATGCTGCGTGTGCCTATTGTAAATTTCCCGGCGGGATGAATGCCACGGTAGGTGGGGCGGACCAAATGTTTGTAAGGGTCCTTACCTTGGAATTTATTTACCTCATCAAAATCTGGCTTTGGGAAACGTTGTACCCCCCTGGCCTCAGCAGATGTTAAATAGATTGAACCATGTTTCAAATTCACAGCTAGAGCTCCGACGATAGCGGTAGTTCATCAGAGGCAAAGGACCTAGTCAGTCACAAAACGTTTTTCCGAAATCGTATCACTCTTGGATTGTATCATATTAAACGTTGCGATTAGGACACACCGCGTCACCCAGCAGCTCGGCCTCCCTCGTGTTTGTCCGGCCCGTTAATCGTCGGCTTCATCAACCTAGGAGTCATCCCACGGTAGGGGTTGCATTATCGGGGACAATAACGTTCCTGACCGGTTGAGCTCCTGAAATGGGGAACTACCGGTTGGTGTGTTCATTTTACGAGTGCATGTGGTTTAGGACTAGCGGATAGAAATGTCGCTCGGGTTGCCCAAACAAAAATCTTGGAAGTCATGTTTTGGGTGAGATCCTTAGCTCCTCATGTCAGGCGCTCAATAACTTATTGCTGCACCCCTACCGTGGGATGCCTCCTATGCTCCTTCGAACGTCCCAGAAGGGGGTTACTTAAACCAACAAACCTCACCTCCGTGGCGTAGTGCCGTGTTCTGAGCAAAAGTCGTTTCGCCGTCGATATATATCTCTGATTGATGGGTAGAGATAGCACCTGCCAATTGGTATAAGAAGTGTAGAGGAAATGTGTTAGTTCTTACGTGTTACAATGACGCCGACGGGTACGAAAACACGCGCCTCAAGGGCATATCGGTCGTGCGTTCAACCCAATGCGCATGGCGAACCATCCATGGCAATACGATGGCAAGTGTCATGGCAATTGCCATACCGTGCGCCATGGCAATGCCATGGGAAAGTATATTCTGAATTGTGTAAATATCAACGAATACATGTTGGGTTGGGTGGTAGGGTGTGTGTTGTCTAAGCGGATTGACATGCGCATCGTCACTGTTGCTGCTGCCAAGCTAACCCGTAAACGGAAAGTACAACACAGCTTAATCAGCGATCTTGATTTAATCGCCATGCTCAGACCGACCCCATGACTCAACGTTTTGAGTACGACGACTCCTTGCTGTCAGCCGCGTTGTAAGTATTTTTTTAGTTGACTAATGACGCATATGACGACATCCTAACGGAGTTTGTGTCGCAACGTGAGGATACCTTTTCGCATCGTTGCCTGAACCATCGCGATAGTTTCCTCAACCATCGCTTGAAGAAATTATTCTAGAATACCGGCGGTTCTGGATGCCAGTTGCTGGGCGAGGAGTTAGCTTTTTCCCTTACCGTGGCGCGCGTCGAAAGCGTGTCCCTCTCACCCGCTGTCGACAAACTGGCTTGCTTGGTAGTCTACGTCAATACTCGTCTCGATGTTCAGCAACAACTATTGTAGCGGCGCACATCACCGTTAGCGTGCGAAACAGTAAGATACCGCAGGAAACGAAAATGTGTCAACGCTTGGTGGGAGATCACGCAGAAGCTTTGTTGAAGTTTCGGTCAGCCGGTTTAGGCTCGTTAGTTTGAATAATTTTGTTCAGTCGCTTTCACCAGTACGAATAGCCGAACGCGGCCATAGAGCCATGGAAGATATACCCCACCGTTGACGCGGAGTAAATTCTTAGCTGAAACGACAAAGCCTCGTCTCTTCATGCGCTGGAAAAAATGGACTGTGTTGTCCCAGGCAGTGGTTAAGGTAAGGGGGGTAACCAGGTCAGGAGGAGGTACCACCATTTGCACTACAGTGGTAAGTTCTTGTTTGAGAAGGGCCTCTTTTACTTGTGGGTTTTGTAGAGCGTTTTACTGCTATGCACGATCCAAGAAAATAGACCACACGCCGTTTAAGTCAAACGGAGAAACTTCGCGTTCGCTTCTTCACTTTTTGTTTTTTTTTTGCTTTTGTTGTAGCCTTGGAAGGCATATTTCGGTGGGGATGGCAAACGACCATTTTTCAGCGTAAGTATTGGCTGATTAACAGACACCACACTACACACGCGATTATCAAATTTCAGCCGCCAACAGTTGTGGTGAAAGGCTATATGATCGTCAAACAATTAGCTTCGGTGAAAGGTTATACGATCATCAAGCGACTTGTTTTGGTGAAAACAATCATGGTCGATGACCCAATTTTTCTTCCTTTTTTTCAAGCTTTTCGGCGCCATCGAAAATGAATATTTCATACCAACGCAAATCGTATTATGATCGTATTGCCGGTCTACGCAATCTTTCCCACTTTCAGTTTGAATATCGTGTATATAATGCGGTTTTCGGGTAATGAGGAAAGCAAGATACTGAAAATGGTCGTTTGCCCTCCTTACCCAAATCTGCTATACAAGTGTACAACTCAAGCAAAATATAAAAAAAGAAAAAGTTAATGCGAAGCTACATTTTTACCCAGGTCACCGTCTGAACTAAACTACGTCAGATCTGTTTCCTTGGTTCTTTCCGTACTACCATCTACATAACCCATGAATAAGAGGCTCTCCTCAAGCGAGGACAACTGCTGTAGTGACTCTGAACCTTGTTCAAAAACGGACAAAACATGGGTGTGTGGGGCGGCGCAAAAATAAAAATTAATGGCGACGGTGCTCATTGCCAAATTGAAAGGCACAACTAGAGGTTAAAAGGTTAAAAATCAATTGAATTGGGAAGAAAAAACTAACGCGCAGGCCCTAAAGGTGCTCTCCCGAACGTATACTGGGTCCTCACCTCCAAAGGAAGCGTTGTTGCTGGTGATGGAGCAGCCGACCACATTCACGAAACTAGAATCACGCGCTACCACGGCTCCTCCCTCGTCCGAGTTCCCTCCTTTAAGCACCAAGCTGATGAGATTGAGCGTAGATCCACCCGAGACGAAGACAATGTTGGTCGTGTTTCCCCCATCCATGACCGCTTCTGGAAGAGGACTCGACCCAGTTATGGTTAACTGCTTATTTTCTGATATCTCGATGCTCTGGTCGAGTTGGAGAGTGCCGACCCAGGTTACATCGAACGTTCCTCCCCCCGTGCAGTTTATCGTGTTGGACAGAATCTCCAGATCAGCGGCCGAAGCCACTTCCATGGTAACGGTTGTAGAAGAACATACTGCTGGATTTACTGCTGGCAATGTGGACAGTGACAGTACTGCCACTATCGCCCTTAGTGCGTCAAAACGCATGCTCTGTTCGACGAGACGATGCGCAAAGGACATCCGTGACAATGTTAGAGATAAGGGTTAGGGCTATCATAGGGTCGGCTGAGCAGTAAACATGTATCGGGCTAGCCACATTCTAAAACTCAGCAGCTGAAGCTACTTGAACGGATATAGGACACATTCTACGATAGAGGTTTACCATTTTGTTTGTGAAGCTCCTCACTTGAGAAGCTCTATACCCTCACCGAAAAAAACGTTTTGAGCAAACTGAAAGTGCAACCCGATGAACGCACCCGTGGCCCATCTATACACAAAGAGCATATTGCAAATTTACAATGACATTCCTATACTATTAGTAAGTGATTTTTGGTTAAGGAGCCTCGTCATCTAGAAAATAAAAGCGTCATCAACGCTACCTCTACCTTAGATCGCGTCATAGGGCCTGCAAACATTGATTCTGACTTTTATTTGGCTATAAAGGATAGTGACGTGTGACTATTGCCCCTGGAGGACACCAAGACCCACAGCGCGAGCTGATACGTGCTCGAACTACCGCCGGGACCTACCGTAAACGTCTTGGCAGAGGTTGTTCATTCATCTAGAACTGCTGCTGTTAATACCAAGTACAACGTTTACAGTGGCAGGCTATTATCGACCCCACTAACCAAGACCAATAATCGATCACGAAGTTGGTCACGGACAAGGCAGGAAATTTCCTGTTGGCCGTTCATGCACACGTCGAGCAGCTAGGCACCCGTGGTTATGGAACAGCAGCGATGAAGGAACTGGAGCAAACAACCTCAAGGTGACAGACGCGACTATCAAGCGGATAGCAGGCGGCACCAACGGCCTCAACGTTAGGGACAGATCATGCCCCGGACCACTCCATACTTCCGGCAAAACGCATGACTAGCAGGCGGACTGCGGCGAAGGAGCCCGTCACCCAACCGAAAATAAACACAGCTTGCTTTATACAATATGGGTGGCAAAGTTTAACAGATTTTAGCAAAGCAGTAGCTCTGTCTGGGAGGCTCGTCAACTAAGGAACACACCGGTATTTGTAGAATGTGGGTAGTGTGTTACAATAGTATTCGTTGCATACCTACAGGCCCTGGGACGGCTAATCGCGTTACATCTTCAATTTGCCTTGAAACCAGATGGTTGGTGGGTGTAGAGTGTCTCAAAAGAGGATGATCGTACCAATAGGGTGCACCCATGCCGTAGCAGGTGTCAAGGTATCGGCACCCAATGCCTCCCTGAGACGTAACGGGAACCGAAAACTGAAAAATTGTAACGGGCCTTATTTTGACCTGCGGTGCGTGCAGTGAACTGCCGTATGTCTCACGCCCATGCTTTGAGATAAAGTGGTACTGTTTCTTGAGTTTGAAATATAGGCTACCTTGCACCCTCTGCACATGGACGACTTGAAGCACAGCAAACGTCCAATATAATGCTCAGTACTGGGCGTAGATCCACCGTATTGGGGGAGTCAGCAACTCTTTTTTACAATACCATTCGCCCTAAGTACGGATTTAATGGACGCTAAAATAAGGGGTGTGCTGTGCCGGGAAAGAACAGCTACAAGCGGGGCAACGGTCATCCGGGCAAGAGGACAGCACCCGAGGAAATACAATGAACAACAGAACCAAATGTTGATGTAACCCGGTATAGGTTATAACACGGAGCGCTTTCAAAACATACATACATTTAGCGGTTTAATCCACTATGCATGCCGCATAGAAGTTACTTTCTTTGACGAAAATAATGCCAAATGACCTGAACCGAACGCCCTCGCACCTCGCGCTTTGAGTTTAGAGTTACCCCGTATTAAACCAAAGGCAGTGTAAACGGTTGGCTTGAACTTGTCGTCGAAATCAAAATAGCATAGTGGTACGGTAGTTCGGCGATCTACTGTACACGACGTAGAACAACCAAGCTCGGCCACCAAAACACCGTCAACTCTCTCGTCTATACGCTCCGCGCTGACGTTTTACTGAAGCTGTTCTGGATCGTAGGCAAGGCTCCCATGCCTTTGACGTGGATCAACCAGCCTGCGGCGCGGCAACGCCCACAACGACAACTATATCACAGTAGTTGAACACCCATATGCATGCGACAGATCAAATCACCCCAACTCGGCGCTAGCTCATTTCAGGGTAGATCAACCCACATGTCTATCGTATGTAAGAGCTGCATGACCTATCTTATATGTTTTCGGGGGGTTTGAGACACAACCAGGTATACTATTGTTGTTGTTCTCACATTAACTCACTGCAAAAATCAAGTCCGTGGTCACAGGACAGGCTCCAGTCACTCCGGAGTGGAAGAATACCCCTCCCAGGAAAAAAA
>JBBMKB010082354.1:0-12316 GCA_037833945.1 Alaria marginata
AAGTGTATGCCTTCGGGGAGTGAGGGGGGGCGAATGAGGGGCATATACCTTTCATGGGTTTGGATTTGGTGTACACCGATAGACAACAAGAACCCCCCGGTTTGGGAGCGCCGGATGCCCAAAACAGTCCACACTAAAAGTGTGATGCAGACAGATTGTGAACCCTTGACCATTTCTACGACAGGACGATGATGTACCTCTTCCGAACAAAATCTTAATATCAACCCGGCACAACCTGGCACGACCGGAGGGCGAGGTTCAAGGGGAGCTTATTTAGTGAGCTAAGCTAGGCTTCGAGTGTTTGTTACCTGCTAATCACAGCCTGCTTTGTATTTGCGAACGAACCAATACAGTACCTGTCATGTCATACATAAAGCTAGAAATACAACTGCTTTCATGTCACAGATAGGGTAGTGAGATGGCCAGGAATATACCTTGGAGGAAAAGGTTATAGTCCAACGGATATCACTAGAGCATTGAGCGAGTTTTCGTCGTAGTTGTTCAACAGTCCATGCACGAAAACAGGAGCGCAGGCTACGTGGGTTCGATATGGGTAAAGTGGCTCGGAAAACGTTTCACTAAAGGAGCACCCGTACTGGGGTAGGCAAGAGCCAGGACACTAATTAAGTTATTGGCGTCTTCCCTCTCAACAGCTCGACCCTGGGTTAAACACTCTAACTTTTTAGAGTGCAGGGTTGTACTGCTGCTATCCGTTGTAGCTTCAAGATAGGCAGGTGGAGCTCTATTCAATTGCTCGATAGCCGGTATTCCAGGCAGGAGCTCTAAACGACACTGTTTGACATGGCGGCGACAGTTGTGACTCGTCAGCGGGTTACGCTTGTTTTAAAGCAAAGTGGGTGTTTTCGTCCCAGCTTAGTAGGCAATATTCAGGCCAAATAAAATATATACTCGGCTTTTTAGTTGTCTCAAGAGACTTTCGACCATTCACAGCTCCACCACTGCCCTGGACTCACGGATGATTCCCAGATACCGGTTCATTGAATGTACGACGGATTTCTAGTCGCTGCTGGCCCTCAAACAACTGACCCGCCAACGGGTTGAAATCGTAGCTCGTAAATGCAATCCAATGGCGTTTGGTCGAAAGTTTACATAAGTACATCATCAACGTAAACTGAACAGTGCCGATATTCACAACAGCGCATGGGGCGGGTCGGAAAACCGCCGACCCCTCTCATTGCACTCCATTCACGCAGTCGGCAGGTAACGATACCTGCTCGACGTTGCGCGGCTACGTTCGGCTACAACGAAACATAACGACGCGACCCGGCTACTAAGGACATCCGTTGGCCCGTGCCCATGCAAGAATGTCTAGATGCCCTTGAGAATCAGCCCCATTACATGTTTCCTGGTCCCAGGGACAGCCGTTCGCACGTGCCCACTGAAGAATCACTAGGTGACCTGCTTCAGCAGCCGCGCTACATGTTCTCTCGTCCCAGGGACAGTCGTTCGCACGTGCCCACTCCAAAATGTGTAGATACCCTCCAACAGCAGCTTTCCAGCATGTCTCCTCGTCCCAAGGACATCCATGCGCACGTGCCCACTGAATAACATCAATATACCCTCCCCAAGCAGCCCAGCTACATGTGCTTTCGTCCCAGGGACAGCCGTTTCCACGTGCCCATTGAAGAATGTGTAGATGCCCTCCAAGAGCAGCTGAGCAACACGTGTTGTAGTCCCAGTGGCAACCATTCGCCCGGGCCCATTGAAGAATTCCAAAATGACCTGACCTAGCGGCCGCACTGCACGTACTAGCGTCCCAGGGGCAGTCGTGAGCCCGCACCCACTGCAGAATGTTAAGGTGGCCTGCCTGAGCGGCCTGCGTACACGTTCGCTCGTCCCAGTCCCAGAATAGGCCGTTCTCGTGCGCCCACTGCAGAACATGAAGGTGGCCGTCTCGAGCGGCTTTCAATGCCGCAAATTCGTCCCAGGGGCAACCGTTTTCGTACGCCCATTGGAGAAGTTTTAGGTGCCCGCCATGAGCAGCGTTCGAACATGTTGATTTGTCCCAGGGACAGCCATTCGCCCGAGCCCACTGGAGAACGTCAAGACGCCCTCGATAAGCAGCTCCGTTGCACGTACCATGGTCCCAGGGACAACCGTCCAGGCGCGCCCACTGCAGGACATCCATGTGCCCTCCAGAAGCAGCACCTCTGCACGTAGTCTCGTCCCAGGGACAGCCGTTTGCCCGGGCCCACTGAAGGATGTCGAGGCGCCCTCCCAAAGCAGCGCTACAGCATGTCCACTCGTCCCAGGGGCAGCCGTTAGCTCGTACCCATTGTAGGGCGGCCAAATGCCCTGCATGAGCAAATCCTGCGCAGGTGATTTTACCCCATGGGCAGCCATTAGCCCGCACCCACTGAAGGGCTCTCCAATGCCCCCCATGAGCAAATCCGGAGCAGGTGCGTTCATCCCATGGGCAGCCGTTTGACCTTAACCACTGAATGATTGACAGGTGTCCTCCCCGTGCAGCCCTTGAGGACGTTTCCTCGTGAAAAAGACAGCCGTTTGCATGCGCCCACTGGAGGGCTGTCAGCTCCCCCGCACCAGCAGCCACATGACACGTATCCCGCTCTAAGGGGCGGCCTTGGGTCCGTGCCCATACCATCACGTGAACATGCCCCCCCTCTGCAGCTTTGCTGTACAACGTCTTGGGCCAAGGGCAGCCATGAGCTCTGGCGCACTGTAGTAGATCCAGCCTGCCAAACCTGGAGGCCGCCTCGCACACCACCCTGCGCTGCGCCAGCCCGCTCTTGAAGCTCTGCAACAACTGAGGTACGGTAGTGTGGGCCGTCACGGCACGAGTGGTTTTGGGGCGTCGCCCCCAGGCCTTCTTCCAGGTGGTCGAAACAGGCGCAAAAACCAGGTATTGCTCGTCGCTTATGAAGTCGGCCAAGCAGAGGACAACATCGCTGTTTAACGCCAGCGGGTTGGCCATGGGAGCCGTGAAGACGGTCTGGTAGGCACGATGGCAAAGGCAGGAATGCGTCGGATGCTCGTAAGTAGCGTCGTCGTTTGTCGTAAGGCACAAAAGTAAACAGGAGCTCATATATGGTTGGCTTGGGTTGGGCCCAAACAATGGGTGACCTAGTATCCAAACAACTAAATATATTAGGTCAACAAATTAATATCAATCCGTAACTCCGTAAAGCAGCAAACCTCTGTGGATATGTAGGGCCCGAACAGCCAAGCAATGTTTCTTGGTGGTCAGTGTAGTGCATGTATCGCCGATGGGGGTGGGCACGAAAAATGCATGCAGCAGAACTAGACAAGACGGTACTCGTACGGTGTTTTTGTTTCCGTGTGCGCGGCAACCCGACTGAAATCCGAACCCCGTCAGGGGTTTGCCAGGGTACCAGATATACCACTTAGCTCACTACTTCCGGCGAATATTACACTGCAGATGTATCGCCACAGAAAAATTGGAAGACCGGCGCTGCTGGGTTGCGCCGTCGCCGGTGATTGTGAGCAATGTTCTCCCGGCAGTGCATAGCTGTAATGTAGGCGATGATGACATGACAGTTACAAGCAAACACTGCGGAAGAAACTAATATAAAAAAACGAATCCAAGGAGTAAAATAGCGTTAACATATACATTTAGAGTACAAGCTTCTAATAAGAAACGAAAACGGCGCGGACTAGGATTTTTATTTTTGAAACGTATCATATACGGCGATTACTTTTGAATGTGGAGTCATCCCACGGTAGGGGTGCAGCAATAAGTTTCTGAGCTTCTGACATAATGAGCTCAATATCTCACCCGAAACATGACTTCCAAGATTTTCGTTCGCACAACTCGATCGACATTGCTATTCAGTAGTCCTAACACAAATGCACTCGTAAGATGATCATACCAAACGGCAGTTGCTCACTTCAGGAGCTCAACCGGTCAGGAACGTTTGACCCCCAAAAAGCGCAACCCCTACCGTGAGATGGCTCTGTTCTGCAAATATATGCCACTGTCCGGCAGTGGCGCGTGCTACGACTGATCTACTACTAACTGTTAGGGAGACCCCCCAATAACAACATCAACTGTTGTCTGTGGAGAAACTACAACGGGGGGCTGTGTCAGGGCCGACTGAAGCCGATCGGCCTCCGCGTACACCGAAGAGATCGATAAACGAGGACGTACCGACGCTGTCCAAAATATGAACCGTTCTCTCTCCCCTGCAAGGAGCGAAATATTATTCGTAAGTGTGGCGTAAAAAACATTGAAGATGCCAGCGCAGTCCCGAAACATCCTATCAATAGGTGGAACGGGTTGTAGGGTGCGCTCAAGGTTGGCGAAGATAAAACGCTTAAACTAGGCGGAAATGCCCTTTTTACCTACGGCATCTCGCGTGAATAAAAAGGAAGCAGCCAAACACCGGACTATGGATATTTTAAGAGTTAAACCCAGGTACCGTCTGCATATAGGTATCAAAGCTCGCAGGTGAAGGGGCGGGGCAGAGGGACGCAAACAAAAACCTACTTTAACAAACTAGTTTAACGCGGTTCATACGACTTCGGCTCCACCGTCAACTATTGCAGCAAAAGTCGACCGCGCACGTTTCGCCTGCAATGGTAAATCGGGACACGGTCGGAGGTAAGGTCCCTGCTTGGGCCGATCCGCCAAAGGTTCAGCCACGTTGTCCACAAGGGACTCCCCAGCCATCGTGTCTGGGCGACTTCAGCAGCCTTCCGCACTATACTGCTCTTCCGGTCCGATGCTTCTACTCGTACGTGTACAGCATGTGCTTGTTTTATTGACTTACATAATATACGTCGGCTATATGTTTAGATAGCCGGCACAAAGTCTTCCTTCGCGTCCCTCCGTGCAACAGGCCGTCGTGTAACCCCATGTTGTGTAAAGAGCGAAACAATGTCGGTGAAACCCGCAAAAATATAAATGCTACATCGTTGAAGGTTCCATTCTGAGGTCAGCGCTTTAGACACGCCCCACCTTACCAGTAGTCTCAACAACGAACAACGTCACCGTCGTGTCTGCTTCCTGATATTTTTTTAAGTCCTGTCGGGTGCAAGCGAATCGACTTATGTATCCGTCCATTGAGTGTTTAAACCAAGCTATTGTTTCCGTCGCCGCCATGTTCGATACATACATACTTCGGCGTAAACTTAAGCGGGACTGCAAAGTTTCATTTCCTTTATGTTGATTTATGTTTACCTTTGCATAACAGGGCCTCGTTCAATATACAATCCATCACGATAATCCTCGATATTTACTCGGTCTTTGTACGTGTCACCAAATACCCACCGAGCTTTGACCTAGATATCTAGTTGCGACCCTGCCACAGAAATCTCAAACTCGAGCCAAACTCCTGCTGCTATTTTGCCACAACAGCAAGGTGTCAGAAAGTACGCAGGCTTGAACCGGCAATCGGACCATGACGCATACACGCGGTATCAGCTACGTGATGTTGAATCATTTCGACGACGACTTGTACGTCAATTGGCTCGTGAAATAAAAAACGTATCATACCAGGAACACGGTATGGAACGAAAATCACTCCCACCTTGACGAGTACAACTGACAGCTGAATGCAATAAACCCAACTACTGTTGTTTGGAGTGAGGTCGGGATAGGGTATATATTACGAGGGTCGACGGCGATTCATTAGGTTTGACGTGGCCATGGTGCCCTGGTCTACGCATTCAGTTAGACGAAAATTGATTGTCAATAATCGGTGCCGAACGATCAGCTGCATATGGTATTTCTGCCGTATTTTGAAAATACTCGCCCCTGCTGCTGTGTTGCCGCTGCTGTGCTGCTGCAACCTTGAATCAGATTAAACACAGCTGCTGATAGCGCATCGGGTGATTTTGTATCCGCTGCTCCTGCTGCTGCTGCTACTAGTCTTGCTGCTGGTAGCTTAGTAGGTGCAAATATTACTGCTCCTGCGGTTGCTGTACGAATTTTCGGGACTCTTTACGGTGCAATGGTTTGTATCGGTTTGGTTATTTCGGTATGGTATGGTTAACCGCACCGCGCCGCACGGTAGGAGTTTGGCTCTCTTGAAAACCGCACCGCCCCGCACCGCACCACAAGAGTTATGATATCGTAAAACCGCACCGAACCGCTCCGTAGATTTTCCTGTTCCTAAAAACCGCAATGCACCGCACCGTGGGAATGAAAACCGCACCAAAACGCACCGTAGGATTCCTTATTTTTAAAAACGCACCGAGCTTTATGAAAACGTTACGGAAGAGCACCGTACGTTTTTTGTTTCATAGAACCGCACTGTGTACGGGCGAATAACCACAAAGAACCTGGGAAGTTTCGCTAATTATGGCTTGGGTGATGAGTATACAACCGACGCTGCTGTTGCTTTCACTGTCCAAAATGTTGATGCTGGTGAACGTCTATCGTGTCTCCTTCTGCGCTGCCGTTGGCTTTGTTTGGAGGCTCGCTTATGCGGCAGTGCCGCTTCGTCACAACTTCATTGGCAGCGGTCTAACCGGCACCCTCTAACGCACTGCACCATGTAACTATCATAACCCCGTAAGTTCAAAATCGAAGGAAAGTGCAAACTAAAACTTAACGACACAACTGGAGAGGGATACTGGTGATGCCACATCAAGCATATACTTGTATTCGAAAAAACGAGGTAGTCGTGTGCGGTACGCGTACTCGTACGGAGTGCGTACGTACGAGAAGGTTGCAGACATGCAACATGAAAACCGATGACAGGGCGCACTCGAAAAAAAGAGCAAAATATGCAGGAGCACAAAAATAAATAAAATAGCACAAATCACAGCTTAGGGACGTCACACGGCGAAGCCCCACAGAAAGGAGGAATTATCAAAGGGTTTCAATATGCTTCGTACCAAGTCACCGCTACTGATTTACAATTTGTTCGGTAAGACGGTAAAAACCAGAGTTCTTGTGCCTGAGCCAGTACGGCAGCGCCATCCTACCCTCCCCCCCCCCCCCCTGCATATCGATATCGCGGTTACGAGGTTCGGGTGTCATATTTCCGCTCTTTCGAAACACCTCCTCCGTGTCTCTTTTTTGAGGGAAAACATATCTCCTTTTTGTTCTTAGGAGTACAGAGTAAGAACGGTGCCCCGTCTCAAAAGGGATGTGCAGTCAATGGTCAGCAGACTAAGGCGAAAACCAAATAAACCCCCCTCCACTTCCCCCGGCATATAAACGTGTCTCGGTTACTACCTTTGGGTGTCATTGTTTAACTATTAATAGCCAATTCCCTTCCATGGGGTGCAATCCTCGATTTAAGGTACCTATGTTGTTGTCGACCTTTCTGTACAGTGTAACGCCCAAGAAGGGTTGTCGTTGCGAACAACTAAAAGCGCGGGCAGATTCTGTGCAAACCATCGGAAAAATACCATTAATCTCACTATGTTCAACAAAATACGTATAAGTGAAAACTACAGTAGTAAATATAGAAAATGATCCATTTTATGCTATGGCGCGTTATCGATCATCGTAGGTTAGTCCAGGGAAATATAAGTAAATTCAGAGGATTATACACAAGTACACGTACATTTAGGCAAATATTCATAGGAACAAATATATTAAACACATACATACCAAGTAAAATTAGGAAAAAGGTATAACATCAGCCGTCGACGTTTAGTCAGCTAACCAAGGGTTTTTTTCCGGATCGCCCGCAACAAAAACGTCATCACATTTTACCTGTTGTGTATTGTATGTTTGTCCCTATTTACCTAAATGCACGTGTACTTATGTATAATCCTCTGTATTTACTTATATTCCCCTAGACTTACCTACGATGATTGATAGCGCGCCCTATCATAATATGACCACGTTTCTGTTGCGGGCGACCCGGAAATAAACTCTCAGTTAGTTGACTATCCGTCGACGGCTGATGTGATACCTTTTTCTTCATAATGCTGAGATTCGAACCTCCTTTCTCTTTAGCTAGCAAAAAAAAAACTACTGCTGTAGTTGAGGTTTCCAAAAATCATCGCTGTAAACTCTGAACATTTCTATACAGGGGAACATTTCAATATTACGACCGTAATACACTAGGACACCGCGGAATACCTCGACACATTGCACACGGAATCGCCTTCCATTTCGAGCCCAAACGTGTCGCCACTCGGTACGATATACGACAGGAGTTACAGCAGTACGTGTTGAAACAACAGCAGTACACTCGACAGCCACCAGACTCGCTCGATAGACAGCTAAAAGTTCCAAACCAGGTCCACCTCAACCCCCCCCCCTGTATTGAGATGAGGCCGTGTCGTGACCAATCACACACCTGCGCTGACCTGGGGGTGGAGCACGCGACCGAGACGCGCGCTTTTAGGTGTCGGCGCAGCTTGCAGGCAGGGCAGTCGTACTGCTGTCTTCACAAATTTGCTAGTTTGATATCTCGGAGTTCACACAATTCCAGAGGCGTTTCAACCAAGGGGTTTTCGTATGGTCGCACCCTCACTGTGCCGGGCCTGCTGCTACTCTTGCTCTGCCTGATAGCACACTCACGCCTGCATCTCGCCAGCTGGATACACACACGAAGACGCTGGCCCCAGCCTTGTATTGCAACAGCAGGTCGGTGGAACCTTACTGTTTGCCGATGCAGGGTATCGTTTCATTGAAGTTGTAGGAGGGGAGAGATATGTTCAGGTTTTGGCATAGCAGTATTAATAGATGATGATGGCTTGTCTTTGGTTCAGCTTCCTGTGCGGAACATAGTTTTTTCCCGCATCCTTGTCGAGTTGGGCGGTAATCGATTCAGGTTAGCATTATATGTGGTGATCGGAGCTCTGTACGGAGGTCTTCCGCGGCAGTGTACAGTAGTACACAGTGCAGCATTGGGTTTGTATCGCGCATCTGTGCCTTCAAGGGCAGAAGGCAGGCTAGAATATACGAGGTACCAGTACCTGATACCTGGTATCCAAGTTGCTGTGGGAAATACGGCTCGGCTTGGACGTTGCAGACGGGAGAGTTATTCAGTCACGAAGGGCAAGCCGTGAAGAGAACTTAAAATAGTGGAAGGGCGGACCGCACACAATGATGGCATTGCGGTGTGTGTCGGGTCTGCCACTCGGTTAAACAAGTGGCATCGAACCGCTGAGAGTAGGACTGCCTCGTGTGTCTGTCTGTCTTCCCCATGTTTATCGCTGCTGTTGGAACATGCCTCCGGCTTAGCGGTATGCCCGCACTTACCAAGATATGTATGATATCATATGTATGACGTGTATGAGATATGTTGTATTAGCAGGTATAATCAGTGAACAGACGCCGCAAAAGCGACATTGTTCCAACACGAGGTGTTCGGCACCACGCTGGTCGTTAAGGAACCTGTATTTCCCGTTGTATGGGGGTAGTAGTTCGGCGGTGTCTGCGACCCCGCAGCAGCTTGTGCGGCGGGCAGCACCAACGCTCGATCGACGAACCGCCGGTCACACCCATGCCGTACGAATAGCTCATGCATATACGCACGTGTAGCAGCAGCGGCAGCAATCGCAACATTCATCAGCAGCAGCGCCCGTAGAACAATAGTTTAGCACAAACGGTCAGCCAGCCCCTGCAGCATCAGCAGCAGCAGTAGTAGCAGCAGAATATTTAGTTGCTGTCGTACGTGCCTACAATACGAACAGCAATCACAAGAGCCAGTACACCCGGTATTGAGCGGACTCTCGGCCCACCGTCGGTCAACGGGTACCACAACGTACGTAAGGACGTGCCGCAACAGCACGGTGACCAGTGTTTCTACAGTAACAACAGCACCTGCAGCTCCCATTGAAGTTATGGACTTGGATACAAACTCGACTAAATAAACATTGTGTACCTCCTCTCGCTGTTTTAACCCCAGTTTGATTTATCTTGTACAAGATGGTTCACGCTACAAGTCCAAAGTTTCCTCCGCACCAACGCTTGCAGTATCTACTCGAAAGCTCTACATTTGGTATCATGCTGACCCCCATAAAACAGCGGAAGAGGGTCACATGGCCTTATCTTAAGGTACATGAATAGTGATGGGTCTAGACGTGTCTGAACCAATCGTAGGCCTTGGAAAAAAGTCGAAAACAGTCGGGCATTTTCAATGGAAAAAATACAGATTTAGGAATTCGTTTTCGTAGACAAGCCGGTCGTAGGCACTGCAAGGCAAACTGTACATATATGTAAGAGTTTTCGTCTATGTTTCCCCAATCCTGACTGACTTGTATCGATATCAACTGAAAAATTGCACACAAGGGTGGATGTTCTACGAGTATTGGAACCAAGAAATTACGAGACAGTGCACCAAATTGTGCTTTTTTTCGTCACAAAAGTCGCGAAGTTCACGCCGTTTATTAAAGCGTGCCCTGAAGTTGGGTACACGTGTTACATGGGGCCTGGTTGAAGTGCGACGTAAGCGGGGGTGTGTGTCTTGTTTTTACTCGCCCGAAAATTGGGGTCTAAGGAGACCAAAATACCAAATACGAACGCCCCCCCCCAAACAAAGCTACAGAATATCTGTCCAAACAAGACACAACGAAATATACACCTTATAAGAGGGTGACGGTTGGGCACGACCTCATAAAACGTGTAGAAATTTCAGGGTCGAACTCCAAAAAATGGCGTGAACTTCGGCCATCGAAAAAATGGTGCATTTACCGTGAGCCAGCCTGCAGCGATAGCTGAAGCCAGAACAACCCTAATGGATACATCCACAAAAGTAGCCCGTAGCGGTACAGTACCAGGTAAGGTTGGGAATGCTGATGGACAGCCCAACCATTCGCTGGTGTCACTGCTGTTTGTTTTTTTCACCGTTTGCTTCGTTCACTCCTACCACTGTTTTTCGTGATGGTGTCGGTCATACCACCCGGGGCGACGCAGTACAAGCCCTATCCCGCGGCCATGTGCACGAGTCCGAGTCGACTGCTGTTGAAGTTGCACTTCTCATTTTCGAAATATAGTTTGGTCCTTGTGGCGGATCATATGCGGCTGCTGTGGTTGTTGCTGCATGGATACTATGTTTTGTTTTTCGCCTCTTCGACGTGCTTGGGAAATGAGACAATTGATTGTTATCATGTAGTACCCGTAACCTCTACGAGACACTTTAATAGAGTACCTAGAACCTCTGCCACAGCCCACTGGTATTTTGGTGTGTTCAAAGTAGGGCCCGAGTCTGCGCCGTGCTCTACTGCACGTACTATCGCGGTACAGCGTCAAATATGTTTCCTACAAACTATTTTACTGATATCGCCGTGCCGGGATTCAGTGTTCTCAGTTAGTATGGCCGTGTTGTTAGTGCCGAGAATTCGCACTTACGCGTGTAATATGCACGCACCCTCATGAAAAACGTCCGAACTGAAATTCGAACCAACCAAATTGTCTAGATGGATAACAAAGATTTATGATCGGCCAAAAACCTCTGCCCGCACACGATCACGTCGCTCAGTGCTCCCCCCCTAGTTTAATCGAGGCTGGCGAGCATGCTAGTGGTCATCCGACACCGAAAGGTAGGCAAGGTGTTGATAAAGCTTGTCATTACGCGCGGAGATGAGCTTGATTTCCAGTTCGGCGACATCCTAGACCGACTACTACGGAGAAACAGCGTAAATGGGACTAAATATCGTTTGTACAAATAAGTAAATGTACATGTTTCCGTATGTATCGTAGGTCCTAATTACTCTGGCCCCCCGTAACAGTATCTAGGGCATCTCGGAAACTTTTCGTACGTTAACACCACGAATGTTACCCACGGTTGATTGTTACCACTAACACATCATTTTTGGTTTCTCGTTTACGTTGGAGGTATACTTATACCGGAAGCTTAAACCATACCCTGAAAAACCTTTGGTGCAAGCCACAGCTCGCTGTCGGCGGCGGTGTCCGATTGATGGGGTCCCGGTGTTGGCACCTGTCTCAACCAGTGTGACTATACCTAAAGCTGGACCGCTACCAGCCAGTTCCCGGCCCAGCATCTCTTGTGTTTCCCCAAACTGTTGTTTGTTGGTTATTTGTTGTCTCATTGCAGGGGAGGCGTAGCCCAAACACGGGAGACGATGCAATCAAACAAGAAGTAGTGACGCAGCTAGGGGACACCTATTATTATTACTTGCCGGGTGGCACCTGAACCACTGGACAGGCTAGTGCCAAACTGTGGTAGACAAAAGCGATGCCCGAATTGAAGTCCCGATATAGTTGTCACGGTCCTTGTTTTCGATTCCGCAATTTGATTTTCTTCGTTCGAATTTTGTGGTTCCTTCGGTGTCTGATGTCACAGGATAATAGATTCTAAAACATTATAAAAACACTCCAGCTGTGAGATCGAGGATTTCGTCGAAACTCACTCCGCAAGCTGTGTGTGATACATCGATC
>JBBMKB010082365.1:0-12315 GCA_037833945.1 Alaria marginata
ACATTCTACGATAGAGGTTCACCATTTTGTTTCTGAAGCTCCTCACTTGAGGAGCTCTATACCTCACCGAAAAACTGTTTTTGAGCAAACGGAAAGTGCAATCCGACGAACAAACCCGTGGCCCATCTATACAAAAGAAGTGACTTGCAAACATGAAATGATATTCCGATGTTTTGGGTTAAGGAGCCCCGTCATCCAGAAAGTAAGAACGCCAAAAATGCTACCTCTATCGTTGAACGCGTCAAGGGGGATATTATGTGACTGCCTCGTTGGTACCTTACCATATATATATGCACACTACATGATTTCATCCCCCTTTCGCGGAGTTAGAGTTCTCCACTCCGCACAAAATGATCTAACTCGACCACCATGTCGGATACCGCCAGAATGTGGGGGGTGCCGGAGTTCGAACTCAAGCCCGTCGAAGCATGCGGAACAGCTTGCCCCGAGGCGTAAGAGTTGTAGATGGTGGCTGGTACGGAATGCAAGCCAGGAGGAGCGCCAATAATGTCCTCGATGCGGCTGGTAGGGAAGAGGCGGCAGAGTCTTGATGAGCGGAAGCAGAGGCGACATAACTTTTTTGGAGGTTCAGGCCAAATCGGTAGCCTGAGGTACAGAGCTACTCGCACATGTCGCCAAGACTCGGTAGTGTGATACTGGGGGTACCCCCTTACTACTACACACAGTATATCCTTGGCCAATTCGCGAAACATATTGCGGTGGAAGGTAATCCGAAAGCCGAACAAAACCGATTCGTTGGTCTGTGAGAGCTAAGGCGCATACAGCGCATACAAGGTTCATAGGGCGGGGCATGGTGGCGGCGGCGGCGGGGGGAGGGGGGTATACTACTCATTTCATGCATAGTCGTACTCGTATGACCCTATAGACCCTCGCATCCCTACAATGCCGGGACGGAGCACGTCGGGCTTTAACCGACCAGGTAGACATCGCGTTTACCAAGCGCGAAGCGCCGTGAGGTAAGTGGAGGGGGGGCGCCCGGCATCGGCTACAGGAGTATTGTCATGCAGGGCATGGACGCTTGAGGAGGAGGTGGCCGGCGGCAGGGGGGCGCATGGACACTATAGAAGAGAAGGAGGTGTGGGCGGGAAGTGGCCCCAAAGAAAGACTCTCAAAGTCGAAAAACACGATATGTACTGGTCAGTCAGTAGAGAGGGACAGGTCATATGCCAAGAAGAGCTCCTCTGGCTGGAGACCGACGGAGACTGAAAGCGGAATTGTTTAATGCCTACCGTCGGTGGATTTTTTCGCACAACAGGCGCCGGAAGGCAAGACAAAAAAACGCGAGATGAATGCTGCGTGGATACAATCATCCAGAAAAACACTTGACAAAATGCTTTTAGACGCCTCTCGAACTTTCTCGAACAGGCGTGCATCAGGATGCGTTTCTTTTTGTTCTGAGTATCAGTTTTACTTTCCAGCTGGAATGAGAAATAAGCTGAAAACGATGTAATAAATGAATTCTACAAAGCAAAATCCACCAAAGCTATTCCTGAAAAGGGTGAAGAAAGCGTCCTAGAAAATATCGACTATGGCCAAAAAGACAAGGTCAAACAAAAAAACACGCCTCCGGCGAAATCAACAGGGTGCCTAAACAAAACAAAAAGCAAGCTTATTACTTATTACGGCGCAAAACGTGGAAAAACGAAAATTTCGCGCGCAACGCACACCCCTCCTGCGGGCGATGCGCAAAACAAATATATTCTAACCCGCATGATTAATGCCCTGGGTATCACGTACCAGGTAGTACTTACTATAATAACTGCTGTGTGTGGCGGCCTTTTGCTTTGCGATATTATGAATGCCCTGTTAATAAACTCAACGTGGAAACAAAAAGAGTCATCATCGATACGATATTATTATTGTGTAGCTCCCGAAAAATTACGCATACGGAGAATCGAACTCCGGGCACAACCTTGAGAAGGTCGTATGTCACCACTACACCACATGCGTAGATTGTTGCATATTACATCTGGTCGTCGGCGCCCTTAAAAATGACTCTTTCTTGATGAGATGCCCCAGAAACAAAATACACGATCGACCGGGAGAGTTGTACGCTACCACTCCCTCGTGAGCATGCGTTGTTTGTGTTGCATGCTATAATATGTATGTATAGGGCTTGCGGTCGGCGACAGAAAAAAGGACGAATCTACGTGGGATATGCACCCCAAAAAAAACAGGGATGGACGCGATGCGAGTTATCACAGATTTGGGTGCCAATCTTTTAGTAGACTGTATGCCTACGGATAACATCGCAAAATGAGCAACTCATTATTTATTATGAGAACTGCACTCACTCAACGACCGCGCTCCATACCACCGCATAAAAATTGAGGTATACAGGGAATTGATCGGAATCATCCCCCTTGCAAGCATATACGCAAAAAGGCGAGTTTTCCAACTATGTATGGAGGCGTTTCTATATATTAATAGGGGCTGTAACCAAACCTTCAGGAACCGCATTCTATTGGAGAACCTCGTATGTATGTATGTATGTATGTATGATGGATTTATTTGCCAACCGTTCGCCGACCGGCACCGGTATGATACCATGTACCATGCATCCCTGGAAAAAAGTGGGCATACGCAAAACATACGCATACGGAGAATCGAACTCCGGGCATAACCTTGGGAAGGTCATATGTTACCACTACACCACATGCGTTGATCATTGCATACTGGGACAGTCCCTACGCGGCATCAAAAATGACTACCAACCTACATGATATTTATGTACTACCCCCGACAAAAAAGTACTCTTACCTAGTATACGGAGAGTTTATGCAGGGTTCTTTACGGTTATCCGTCTCCGTACACGGTGCGGTTTAATGAAATTTAAAATCTTACGGTGCGGTTCGGTGCGGTTTTCGGAAATCAGAAATCTTACGGCGAGCTTCGGTGCGGTTTTCAGAAACCAGGAATCCTACGGTGCTGTTCGGTGCGATTTTCATTCTCACGGTGCGGTGTGGTGCGGTTTTCAGAAACAGGAAAACCTACTGTGCGGTTCGGTGCGGTTTTACCATATCGTAAATCTTACGGTGCGGTTCGGTGCGGTGCGGTTTTCAAGAAGGCAAAATTCCTACGGTGCGGCGCGATGCGGTTAACCGCACCGAATCGATACGAAAAAACGCAGCGTAAATAACCCTGGAAAAGAAGAAAGTTGTTGTATGATGTCGTGAACGGTGCGGTTCGGTGCTGTTTCATGTCCTACAGTACGGTTCGGTGCGGTTTTCAGGAATCGCAAAACCTACGGTGCGGTGCGTTGCGGTTTTCAGAAATCAGAAATCTTCCGGTGCGGTTCGGTGCGGTTTTCAGAAATTAGAAATCTTCCGGTGCGATTCGGCGTGGTTTTCATTCTCACGGTGCGGTGCGATGCGGTTTTCAGAAACAGGAAAACCTACGGTGTGGTTCGGTGCGGTTTTACGATATATCGTAAACCTTTTACGGTGTGGTACGGTGCGGTTTTCAAAAGGGCAAACATCCTACGGTGCGGCGCGGTGCGGTTAACCGCGCCGAACCGCACCGAACCGATACGAAAAACCGCACCGTAAATAACCCTGGTTTTACGCTACCACTCCCTCGTAAGCATGCGTTGTTTGTGTTGCATGCTATATAATATATGTATAGGGCCTGCGGTCGGCGACATACAAAATTACAAACCTACGTGAGATGCGCCCCAAAAAAACAGGGATGGACACGATGCGTGTTACCACAGATTGGTGTGAGTGCGATCCTACCGATCGATGACATCGCAAAATGATCAAATCATTGTGAGAATCGCACTCAAGAACCGCTACGTACCACCGTATAAAACTTGAGGTAGGGGATAGATATCGCGATCATCCCCTTCATCAGCAAAAAAAGCAAAAAGGGGCGCCCCCTATGTGCAGGAGCAACTTGCACGTAATAAGCTATGCAATTCGAGACAGGTCAATTTCAGCCTTGCATGGTGGCCAAGACCAACCCGACCCCTGATGTAACCGTAACCCTAAACGTAACCCTAAACGTAACCCTAAACGTAACCCTAACCCCCAACCCTTTGAGCCTTTCTACGATAGATAGAGGTTCACCATTTTGTTTCTGAAGCTCCTCACTTGAGGAGCTCTATATACCTCACCGAATTTTTATTTTTGAGCAAACTGAAAGTGCAATCCGACGAACGTCCCCGTGACCCATCTATACGCAAAAAGCCTATTGCTAAAACGGAATGACATTCCGACAAGTTTGGGTTCAAGAGCCCCATCATCCAGAAAATAAAAACGCCAAAAAGTGCTACCTCTATCGTAGCACACGTCCGGATTACACTTTCCGTTTGCTCAAAATCACTTACTATTAGTATAGAGTAATATCATATTCCTCAAGAAAGGAGCTTCAGAAAAAACATGGTGCACCTTTATCGTAGAATGTGCCACCCCGTCTGGCCGTTGTGACATCACCAGAGGAGGAAACGTTTCGGGAGAGTGGGGAGCGACTCTTTCGTTCACCACCGATTTCTGACTATATCGGTGTAAGGACACGCGGATAGTACGTGCGCCTTTTCGTGAAGAGAGTTCACTTCTAGTATGCGTGGTACAGGGCACGGAGTAATGCGCGACACGGTCCTTCTCAAATTTGGAGCTGCATTTGGCGCTTTTGGCTCGACGTTTGCCAGGAAGGAAATAAAACCGCTTTTTTTGTACCGTAATCGTACTATTGTTAGTATTGAAAACACCACACTACCTACAACCTCGACCGATTCCATAAAATGCGTTGTAAACGTAGGATTGGAGTAGGGCAAAACAAGACCCTTCTTTGGGTGAGAGAGGTCGAAGCTGCCGCGGACAACAACAGGAGCTGCGGTATCGTAGTGCCTGTATCGCTGTGGAAGGTAGTTCCCCTGTTATGGGCCGAAATAAAACCCTTGCTACTCGACGGTCGTTCAAATTCAATTTTCTGAAACACGCTTCTAAATAGAGTCATCCCACGGTAGGGGTGCAGCGATACGTCCCTGAGCTCCTAACATGAGGAGCTCAATATCTCAACCGAAACCTGATATTGAAAATTTTCGTTGGCGCTACCCGATTAACATGTCTATCCGCTAGTCGTAACACAGATGCACTCGCGAAATAATTATACCAAGCGGTAGTTCCTCATTTCAGGAGCTCCACCGCTCAGGAACGTTTGACCCCCAAAAGTGCAACCCCTACCGTGGGATGACTCAATATCTTGTTCGGACAGTCAGAAAGGAGGGCGGACGTGGCTTATTCAACCTGTCCGAGGTTTTACTAGCAGCTTAGGCCGAACCTTGAGGAAAACGTGTATGGTCACCACCATTTTGCGCTTATCCCTCTAAGCTCAGCATAATAATATTAGAGTCGGGGGGGGGAGGTTCATTTGCGTCTTATAAGACGTTCAACCCGCCAAAATCGCGTCATGCTTGGTCTCCAGACTTACTTACCAAAGAGACAACGGAAACTTTGCTGCTGTTATTCCGGGACAACATGGACCCACCACGTTCACATATGAGTTTAGCGTCTGTTTCAATGTAGCGATAAACGGGCGCAGATGGAAGAAACCAATTGAGACCCCGCCGACCCCTGGTACGCTGTGAACGCCATATCGCCCGCAGCATTTTTTGCAGTCCGTCTTCCCTGATCGGTGACACATGCTACTAATAGTACGATAGAGGTGTATCATACCCGTTTTTTTCTGAGAATCCCCAATTTAGGGGGCTCTGTACATCACCCATCAACAGATTTTGAGTAAACTGAAAAGTTCAACCCGGGAACGAACCCATGGCCTCGGTATACCAAAAAATCGGGATGCAACAAAAGGAGCTTCCGACGATTTTGGGTTAAGGAGCCCCGTCATTCAGAAACAAAAATGCCAAAAAGTGCTACCTCTATCGTAGCACCCGTCCGGTATTGACCCGTAGGGGTGTACTCAAAATGATTCTGAGAATGAGCCTCTTTACCCGAGGGGTTCTTCATTACTCCCAAGAACGGACTCGAAGAAAAACGACGAACGATCCCATGGCCCATATTAGGACGAGTGCTACCATAATAGACTAGGTGTTAGTATAGCACTTTTGAGGTGAAATCGTTTCGGAATGACGGAGCTCCTTCACCCAAAAATCGTTGGAATTTCGTTTTTTGCTATCGCAATATGTTTGGTTGTATACCTAGGCCGTGGGATCCTTCATCAGGTAGCGCTTTAATGTGCTGCTAATCACTTTTTTGGGTGTGAGGCATACACAACAAGCTCCTAAAGTAAAAAACAACGGTGCACCTTAACAAGTTCTACGACAGAGGTGCAGCACTTTTTGGCTATTTAATTTCTGAAAAACGGTGCTCCTTAACACGAAGTCGTCGGAATGTTACCTTTTTTTTTGCAATATGAACGTTATGTATACCTAGGCCATGAGGTGGTCCATCGGGTTGCGTTTCCAATTTTCTCGAAATCGGTTTTTGGGTGGGGACAAGACCTCCTCATGTCAGGAGTCCCAGAAAACAAATGGTTGGTGAACCTTTACCGTGGCATATGTACTTTTACCGAAGCATGCGTCCTGGCCTCGTCCGATATCCAAAACTATGGAGGCATCCCACGATAGGGGTTGCACTTTTTGGGGTCAAACGTTCCCGGCCGGTTGAGCTCCTGAAATGAGAAACTACCGGTTGGGATGATCATTTTACGAGTGCACTTGTTTTAGGACTAGCGGATAGAAATGCTGACCGGGTCGCGCGAACGAAAATCTTCGAAGTCATGTTTCGGATGAGATATTGAGCTCCTCATGTCAGGAGCTCAGAAACTTATTGCTGCACCCCTACCGTGGGATGACTCATGGACACATGCTACGATAGAGGTGCATCAACCATTGTTTTTTTCTGGGGATCTTGACTTTAGGGCGCTCCACCAACTGACTTTGGAGTGAATTGAAAGTGCAACTCGATGAACAAACCCGTGGCCTAGGTATACAAAAAACTCGGACTGAAAAACAAGGAGTTTCCGAACATTTTTCACGTAAGGAGCCCCGCGATTCCGAAACAAAAACCCCCAAAGTGCTAGCCCTCTATCATCGTAGCACCCGTCTATCGTAAACCACAGGTAGGTGGCGTTCGAACGATATTATTGGTGAGTTTGTCTGTTAGGGAAACCCATCGGCCGAGCAGACGAGAGCTGCGATATGAATATTACTTACTATTAATATAGCACTTTTGGCAAACGTATTTTCTGAATGACGGGGCTCCTCAACTCAAAATCACTTACTAATAGTGACGCGTTCCACGATAAAGGTAGCACGTTTTAGCGTTTTTAGTTTCTGGAGGACGGGGCTCCTTAACCCAAAATCGTCGGAAAGTCATTATAGTTGTGCAATATGTTTTTTTGGATAGATGGGCCACGGGTTTGTTCATCGGATTGCACTTTCAGTTTGTTCAAAAAGTGTTTTTCGGTGAAGTATAGAGCTCCTCAAGTGAGGAGCTTCAGAAAAAAGGTGGTGAATCTCTATCGTAGAATGTGTCTAGTATAGGAATCCCATTTTTGTTTGGCAATCTGATTGTGTTTTATACCTAGGCCATGAGTGTTTGGTCCTCGGGTTGTCCTTTCAGCTTACACAAAAACGTTTTTTAGGGTGGAGCATAGAGCTTCTCAGGTGAGGATCCCCAGAAACAAAACGGTTCTTCTCCTTTACCGCAGCATGTGTCAACAGGTTTTGTCCCAAAGTGCCGCCCCCATCGAAGCAAGTAGAGTCGGTTCACGGTGGGGGGGGTGCAGCAGAGGTTTATGAGCTCCTAACATGAGGAGCTCAATATCTCACCCGAATCATGACTTCGAAGGCATTCGCTCGCGCAACCCGACCAACATTTAATTGCGCTAGCCCTAAAGCAAACTAACAAACATGCTCGTAAA
This sequence comes from Alaria marginata, assembly GCA_037833945.1. Taxonomy (NCBI): domain Eukaryota; class Phaeophyceae; order Laminariales; family Alariaceae; genus Alaria; species Alaria marginata. The sequence continues at coordinate 7,906 of JBBMKB010082365.1, forward strand.
ATTATCATACATACCAACCGGTAACCCCTCACTTGAGGAGCTCAGCCGGTCGGGAACGCGCTTGGCCCAAAGAGTGCAACCCGTACTACCGTGGGATTACTCTTCAGCTAACAAACCTGTGGTGGCTCCACGCCCGTCCTCACAATGCCACAACGAAGCAGGAAGAGAGGTTCGAGGCTCAACACGTTAGTACACGTAAGGAAACAACCGGCGGCATTCCGTCCCCCGACACATGCTACAATAGAGGTGCATCAACCATTGTTTGTTTCTGGGGATCCTGACTTTAGGGCGCCCTGAATCTCACCGACCAACCGATTTTTTAGTAAACTGAAAGTGCAACCCTATGAACAAACCCATGTGGCCTAGGTATACGAAAACATCGGACTAATAAACAAGGAGTTTCCGACGATTTTGGGTTAAGGAGCCCCGTCATTCAGAATAAAAATACCCCAAAAGTGCTACCTCTATCGTAAAACCTGTCCGCCCTCGAAACATGCTAAGGCACGGAGAAACGAGTCATAGTATCATCGACGCATACTCTACCAAGCCATCGCTTCCTCCTCGAACTCACGAGACCTTCGACGAACGTATATCCACGCGAGCACAAAACTTAACCAGCACGCGCTTTGGTTTTGTCGCTTCGCTGTGGTGCGCAGGAACCGGGGCACGAGTTGGCATGTCATGTACCGTGACACCGTGTACCATATACCAAAAGCGAAGAAATGCATGCCGCACTATATATACCGTGATACCATACGGGTATACCATACCAGATACACCGGTATACCGGGTACTGTGTATGCGTCTAGTCCGGGACGCGTGCTATATTAAAACTAATATCAGTATAGCACTTTTTGGCCGGAAGGTTTTCTGAGTGACGGGGCTCCTTAACCCAAAATCGTCGGAATGTCATTCTTGTTTCGAAAATTGACGGGTTTTGGCCACGGGTTTGTTCACTAGATTTGCACTTTCAATTTCCTCAGAATAGGGTTTTGGGTGAGGTGCGTGGGCATCCTAAAGCGAGATATCATACCTCAGAAAAAAAAAGCGGTACACGTCTACCGTAGTACATATGCGTCCCGGCTTACGGTGTTCTCGACTGTCTGCGCATTAGGCACATCGCGAAGTGAACGTTGTTCCATATACTGGCCTGGAGTCGACAACTCCTGTCTCGTTTTACGATAGACCACCCAAAACTTATTTAACGAAATCGCCGGTTTTGGAACCATCTGCACCCCCTATCTCCTAAAAGACGGTGCCCCTTGCCACCCCGACGTCATCGTTCGATAGCCCGTTCCAAAGCAATAAATAAATATTAGAAGGTTTGTTTCATGGCATCCTCTTCCTCGTGTCGGGCAGCCATGAAACGTTCGTTAGAGAAATCACTGGTTTTGTGGGGGGTCTATCGTAGAACGAGTCTTCTGCATGCATGTAACGTCGTCAAATTCATTCACAGTCCCCTACAAATATAATCCGTGTCGATTCGAACACACTAACTATTCAAAACACAGCGAACTACTCGAAAAACACAGCTACACTCCAACAGCGCAACGACGTCAGCGTGTTGCCCAAAACACGGCGTTCAAAACGCAGTTAAACTCCTACAAGGTGGCGACTACGGATTCATCGGTACTACTGCCTTCACCCCGTCTCCTTAAAATAAGCGCTGATTCCTGCCTTGCAACTCCCTCTCCAACTTTTTGTCGCCCCCTCCCCCCCCCCAAGTCGAAAGCGCAGTGACAAGCAGCCTACATGCGACCTTGACATATTATACGATAGAGGCTCACTATTTCTTTTCTGAAGCTCCTCGCTTGAGTAGCTCTATACCCTCACCGAAAAAGGCGATTTTGAGCAAACCGAAAGTCCAATCCGACGAACAAACTCGTGGCCCATCTATACAAAAAAAGCATCTTGCGAAAATAGAATGACACTCCGAGGATTTTGGGTTAAGGAGCCCCGTCATGCGGAAAATAACCCCCCCAAAAAGTGCTATACTAATAGTAAGTAATACCTCTATCGTAGAACGCGTCCCATCAATTCACACAACTATGCTATTTAGGAGGGGGTACCGAATGGTTCTCGGGCTCCTCTCAAACGCCACGCTGTACACCCCACCCTTAACCAAAAATTGGATGAATAGTGTACCCGCAACAATCCGATAAACGAGGGCAATATCAAACACGATATTCGAATACAGACGGGATTGGAAAATGGTATCGACCGTCAGCCATACATGATTGGCCCCAACGTTACCCCGTTTTACGAGATCATGGCTCCCATACCGCCAGCGATTGGGTGCATACTAAAAGTTACGGGTAGACCCGACGCGGGTCGCCCTACAAAAGGTTACACGTTTAGAGAGATGTACCGCCGAAAACCGTAGTGGCGTCGGGGCTATCTTTCCCCCTGAGGGATGACCCTCTGCCACACGGTCTGGGCTGAACGGCACGCAGACGAATGCAAGCGCGCATCAATATTTTCTACGTGCGCTTTAAAAATGAGTCAGCTGCCAACAGCACCGAACGACGGCAGCGCTTCCGGCACAACACTTCGGTGACGCCCTTTGTGCTACGCACTCTCAGAGATACCTCGGTAACGTGCATGGGTGCCTGGCTATAACCAATGGATTCTCCATACGTACAGCGAGCCCAGATAGTGTTGGCAGCCAACGGAGGCACCTTGCGTGTACCGAGTTACTGTTGCTGCTGTCTTACGCACCCCCAGCCAGTGAAACTTCCTTACGTACAACGAAGCACTGTTGAGTCCTCCCACGGTGGTACGGGTGCAGCAATAAGTTTTCTAAGCTCCTGACATGAGGAGCTCAAAATACCTCACCGGAAACACGTCTTCCAAGATTTTCGTTCACGCAACCCGATCCACGTTTCTATCCGCTATTAGTAGTCCTAAAACAAATGCCCTCGTAAAATGATCTTACTAACCGGTAGTTCCTCGTTTCAAGAGCCCAACCGGTCAGGAACGTTTGACCCGAAAACGTGCAACCCCTACCGTGGGATGCCTCTTTTTGCTGGGTGCCACTTCCTTGGCCGACAGAAGCGCCTTGCGTACGACGAGGCACTGCTATCTTCAGGGCACGGTGAGGCAGGCACTGCTGCTGCTGCTGCTGCTGCTGCTTCACGCATTTTCAGGACAGAGCACCTCCACCCAGGTGACATCATAATCAGGAGAATCTTCGACGCACTCCCTTATAGCGTCGGCTAGGATCTCGTGGACCGCGGCGGTGGCGTGGGTGGGGTCCCAGAAGATGTAAGCTTCCGGCTCGTCGCAAACGGTGGCCGACGGGTTGCCTTCGAAGCAGGTATCGCAAGGAAAGGAGTCGTCGGCGCAGAGGGCGCACTCCTCCTGGCACCCAGAGGCACGATCGGCCTGGGGTGGGCAAGTGTTGTAAGACGCACGCGATGGCAGAGGTCAGGAAGGGAGTACCGGCGGGACGTCAGGCGTTAGATACGCGGTTCGCGGGTGAGGAGATGCACGCGCTACGTACCGCGAGTTAAGACCGGCGTTGGATGGAACCGTGATAAGGTATAAGGGTAACACGCTTGAGTCCAACCCTTGCCCTTTCTCGCTGGCAGGGTTCCTCAAACGGCGCCTGCTCCGGTCGAGGGGCACCAACTGTTGTATGGAGCTCGTCCTTTGAGGAGCTCCATAGCTCACCCAGACGCTGAGACACATACTACGATAGAGGTGTATCATACCCGTTTTTTTCTGGTGATCCTTACTTTAGGGCGCTCTGAACCTCACTCACCAACTGGTTTTTGAGTAAACTGAAAGTGCAACCCGATGAAAACACCCACGGCCTAGGTACACAAACAAACTGGACTGAAAAACAAGGAGTTTCCGACGATTTTGGGGCAAGGAGCCCCTTCGGTCAGAAACAAAAAAGCCAAAAGGTGCTACCTCTATCGTAAAACCCGTCCTTATTTAAAGAAAAGCATGTGATACACAATGAACCACCCCAAGGTCTAATGTAGGGTAGGTAACGAGGACTATTGCAGAAAAAAACAAGACACAATGCCGACGATTTTGGGTTAAGTTTTTGCCAGACCAAAACCTATCCCTCGGCCGTAGCACGTGCATCGCTTGAGTGGCGTTGTACCCCCGTAAAATGGTGTCCAAACACGTTTTGTTTTCGGGCGCAGGGAAACACACGGACACATTCAACGATAGAGGTTCACCAATTGTTTTCGGAAGCTCCTCGCTTGAGGAGCTCTTTACCCTCACCGAAAACAATACTTTGAGCAAACTGAAAGCCCAATCCGATCAACATATCCGTGGCCCGAGTCATCCCACGCTAGGGGTTGCATTTTTTGGGGTCAAATGTTCCTGACCGCTTGGGTTCCTGAAGTGAGGAAGTACCGGTTGGTATCATCATTTTACGAGTGTATTGGTTTC
>JBBMKB010082376.1:0-12312 GCA_037833945.1 Alaria marginata
TGGGAGATGGGGGTGGGGGAGGTTGGGGGGCGGAGGAAGGAGGAAGGACGGAAGGGTGTTTGTCTAACAAAATTTAAATAATATCCGGGCTATAGGCGTAGACATTGGGGGAAAGCCGCCATGCCTCATGACCCATCGTGGCTTCGCAAAAAAAAAGGAAGAGAGACAGGGAGAGAGGGGGAGAGAGAGGGAGAGAGAGGGGGGGAGAGAGAGAGAGAGAGAGAGAGAGAGAGAGCGACAGCAAAAGAGACGGAGATAGAAAGATATATGGAGAAAGAGGGAGGGAGACAGAGAGAGAAACACAAAAAACGCACTCACAGACACATACGCAGACACGGCTACACAAGTATTCTACTGTACACACAACACACCTATCATCCCTGTCTCGGCTGCCATCCCTGTCTCGGCTGCGGTCCCGGCTGCGGTCCCTGCTTCCTCCCCGTCTGCATCCCAAAAAAACGTTTTGAGGAATCAGAATCGCATTCGCAAAAAAAAAGCACGGTTCGGGAAAGGAGAGTAGGAGGGGGAGAGCGTCAGCGGGACGAGGGGGAACACAATCACCGAAGTCACTTAGATTTCATGCACTGCAACTCCCTTTCGGTGCGACCCATTGCACCACATCTCACCTCCGATTTACCATACTATATTACAAAATACCATACCGTAACCCCCCTCCCTCTACGCCATAACCACACCTGCCGCGGTCCCGACTAACCGATCTCCCTTGGCGTCCACCCCATCATGCTTTTCCTTGTCATCCTTCGCGGGGGGGCGGTTACCTCACCTCCTTCACCTAACACTCCTATACCGTACGATACCATACCACACCACAAATCACCACACCATATAATATCACAAAACCTCATAGCATACCATACAATACCATACCACATATCATACCATAACATCCCAAACTATACCATACCATACCCTACCAACACCACACCATACCTTGCTGTACCGTGCCATACCGTGCCATACCACATGATATCTATACGTATGTTCGTGCATTTTTAGTGTCTTCGCTCATATCTCTTCGTTATACCATAATAGCAACATATGACACCATACCACACTATAACCATGTGATTAAAAAGCATTTTTAGTGTCTTCGCTCATATCTCTTTGTTACACTATAGCAACATATAATACCATACCACGCTATAACCATGTAATTAAAAAACATGCCTGCCGCGGTCCCGGCTATCTGATCTCTCCTTGCCGTCCCCGCCGCCATCCTTATCCTTGCCATCCTTCGCGGGAGAACGGTTTTTCTCCCGCAACGTACCGTACCAAACCATACAATACCACACCACACCACACCCCACCCCACCACTCTAATCCATACCTTACCAATACCATACCACACCGTACTACACCACACCGCATCGTTCCAAACCATACCACACCACACTACACCGCACCACACCCCCCACCCCCACATACCTGCCGCGGTCCCGGCTATCCGATCTCCCCTTGCCGTCCCCATCATCTTTATCCTTGCCCTCCTTGGCGGGGCGGTTCTTCTCCCTCTCCTCCCTCTCCTTGTCTCTGCGCTCCCTCTCCTCCATCCTCTCCTTCTCACGCTTTTCCTCACGCTCCGCCTCCTTCGCTGCCTCCTCCGCCCTCTCCCGTTCGCGCCACTCGGCCTCCTGCCCCTTCTTGGGGCGCTCCTTGCGGGAGTCTCCCAGCCCGCCGCCGAAGCGCCTAGGCTGTAAAAGCAAAAAAAAAACATGAAATGGTTAGTGGTGACGTCATGCTACGATAGAGGTGCACCACTTTTTCTCGGAAGGCATCTCATTTAAGGAGCTTCAAAACATACCCCACAATAAAAATGAAAAAATTCGAAAAAAAATGGGAAACAGCAACCTGATGAACAATCCCATGGCCTACGTAGACATACATATATAAAGAAAACTGTGGTAAAACACAAAACGTACCCCAACAATATTGGGCAGTTCTTCAGCTGAGGAGCCCGGTCGGAATGAAATAGTGTCACACCTCGGGCGGACAGATCACCTATCCCTACTCGATGATCTAGATATTTCAGGGAAGATCTATATGGTCTAGCTCATGCTACCCGGCGGGAGCCGTACGATCTGCATAATCTAGCACATGTTTCCCGCGTTGGATCTCTACGCTATATATCCAGATCCAGCAAAACCTCTCACAACGGCAGATACCGGATGTACTGTAGATGGTGCAAATCCTGATCTGTCCGGGGTGTGAAAAGTTTGGCCAAAAAGTGCTACAGGTACCCCTATCGCATTACAGCACGCGTCTCACACCTTCCAGTTGCGCACGGTGCGACCACGCTCAACGTCCACTAGGACGCGGCGGCCATCAATCTTGCGCCCGTCCCCCCTCTTGTAGGCAAGGCGCATGTCGTCCTCGTTCTCGTACTCGATGAAAGCGTACCTGGGGATGATGGGACGGGATGGGGCGGGGTGGGATGAGATGGGGTGGGGTGGGGTGGGGACGGGATGGGGTGGGGTGGGATGGGGTGGGGTGGGCTGGGATGTGGTAGGTTGCCGGGCACGTCAAAAACAAGCGTAGCATCACAAAAATAATTGTCAGAGGATGCAGCCGAAACGGAAATACTCGCCTGACAAAGAAACATGACAACTCCGGGCCCCCTTGTTGACTAACACCCACCCGTAGTACATGTACATCGGCACAAACCTTTCTAAGGCTTGGGAGGGAAAAGGTGATGAAACTAAAAAATCCACCACAGCATTGACCACTTGGAGCCTGTCTTGTTGGTGCCCATGGACTACATAATTATGGGTATGACTTCATGCGAGAACAACACCGATACCGCCAACACCAACACCAACACCACCACTGCCACCAACAACAACAACGACAACAAAAACAACACGAGGGAGCCCGGGTTGCTGGGTCAGGGGGGGCGACAACGTTAGTGTCCGAACTATTGATACCAAAAACCACCACTCTATGCTCATTTGTGGCGTTTTTATTCCTTACCCCCTCGGCTTGCCATCCTCGTCAGTCACCATGCGCAGCGAGCCGATCGGCCCGTACTGCTCGAACTCCCTGCGAAGCTGCGCCCACCGTTGCATCACAGGCGTGCAGGGACGGGGGCGGCGGGTGACGGGAGGGACGAGAGGGGTAGGAGAGGCGCGCCAATCCAAAGGCAAGGGCGAGAGCGGGACAACAGCGGTAAGCGGGCGAGGACATGGCCATACACATGTTTGTTGTCGTTGCGCTATCCTCCCATTTGGTACACGAGAAACAAGAAAAAAACAAGTGGCGAATACAGCATCGATCACACCAAAGAATGCGCGCCGCTGGGTCAGGAAGTGGTCAGTTTACTCTCTGAACTACAGCACTACAGTACAAGGAGGTGTACGACGCACTACTCAAGCTGCTGCGCGATCACACCAGGCGGTTGACAAGGTCGCCCATCTCGACTGTTTTGGCCGCGTTTTCTGGATGACCCCAGCACAGGGTTAATCGCTGCTACAATGACTGTTGACGCATACTACGGTAGAGGTTTTCCACTTTTTTTTAAGATGCTCCTCACTTGAGAAGACTTAGACCTCTCCCAAGAACTCATGTGGGGAAAAATATTACTGCTATGATACCCGACGGACAATCCCACAGCCTCGAGGTATAAAACGAAAATCATGCGAAAACATAACGAAATTCCGACGATTTTTGGTTAAGGAGCCCCGTCATTCAGAAACCGTTTCAGACAAAAAGTGCTATACTAATAGTAGTATGAATAGTCTATCGTAGCACGCGTCTGTTGTGCTGCCTACATATGCCTACATATGGCATTACCTTCTTTTCGGTGGTGTCGTAGCTGATCTTCGCGACGAAGAGCGTCTTGTACGCGTCACCCTTGCTCTTGCCGTCATCCTTCGGGTCCCACTCAGCGATCCTCGCCGCCAGACCCTCCTCGTCAGCCTACGCCAAGTGCCAGGCAACAGCCACATGCCATACAGGGCAAAACACAACGCGACCACGCCGATGTGTGATTACGAGCGAATGTGAGCTTCCAATTTTGACGGCACCAAAAAAATAGGGACCCCTTTCGAGTTGCCTGAAGCGTCCGCCGTACACCAACGCACATACATTGACGACAGTTACAATTTTCCTGCTGCGCGAGTTCCTAGCGACAGCCATACTCTCTTACACATACATAGACAAGACATATGTGGACAAGGTGCAGGATAAGGAGAAGGGAAAGCTCTGAGGCTTCTCCGTCACCGAAAGTACGAGAGCGCGTGTTGGAAAAGGACGACGCAAAATCGACGAGAAAATGCGAATGTTGAACCCTCTGCGCGATAAAAATGACGGCACATACCGGGGGGGGGAAGGGACGCCACGTGTGATCACGGCGTGTCCAGAAGACCGCTGAGGGTATATAACCTCCAACAATATTATACCATGGAAAGTGACAATGGACAAAAACAAAAAACAAAAAACAGCTACCCCTACCGCCAATGCTACCGCTACCGGCTCACCTTTTTCTTCGCCGCCGCAATCCTGGCGTGCCTCTGCCTGGGAGTCTCGAACTTCTCCTTCGGCGGGGGCGGGCCCTTCTCGAAAAGATCGGCGCCGGCCTCGCTGGCTAGCAGCGCCGCCATCCCCTGCACCTTGGGAGGGATTCTTTTGCAAACCGTTTTCTTGAACGGCATCGGGGGCGGAGGGTCGAACATGGCCTGCATGGCTGTTTTTTTCGAACAACAAACGTCGAGCGGCAGTAGCGGTGGTTTGGGCAAGGCAGAGTAAGGCAAAGCAAGGCAAGGCAAGACACACGACACGTATGTGCAAGTGTGGTGAGCTTGAACTGTATTATTACCCATCCGCTGGAGAAAAAAAGAAATAAAAAAGAAAGGCAAGGCAAGACAGAGGACAACAAACCGGGCGGCGCATGTTTTTATTCGCCACCCGACAGTTTTGTTTTTGTCCACTGCATGATCTGTGTTGTTTTTTTAATCGCTATCTTCTCACTTTGTCATCGAGCCTTTTTTTTCGCAAATAAACTGTCATATGTATAATAAGTTCCTCTGGGGACTTTGATGAAGGTGCAAATGCTCGATATTTGCCTCCCCTGTTTCCCGCTCTTTCTCGCTAGTGGTCCGTTTCGAACGGAAACCCCTATAAAAGTAAACAAAAATAAACAGGTTACCCGACCAACCAAACAAAGACGTAAACAAAAAAGAACGCACCTCAGGCGTCTGTCGGCTGGCACGTGCGCAGTTTTGACCCCAGCAAGCGTGAAGGTGCCCTTCCCCTTCCCTCTCTCCCCCGCTCGAGCTCTTACGCTCAACGGCAATCCGCCACGAAACAAAACCAAAAAAAAATACAAGAAAAAAGAAAAACTACAAACGATACAAATGAGGCCAACAAAAGCACACCAAAGATACATACACTAGACTAACGTGGGCTACAACAAAAAACAAAAAAAAGCATATCCGGGGCAAAAATAAATAAAAACAGTAAACAAACGGGGCCAGAACAACAGACAAAACGTAACAAAATCTAAAAAACGTTACGAGTTAGCGCAAGTTCGTTCGGTTCTGTAGACACTGGGCTTGTAGATATCGGTTTGTTACAGGTCTCACAGGTCAATTACGTAAGCGACACGACAGACAGTACAAAGGACAACAGCAGATAAACAGACAGATAAGCGGGTACTAAACATAGAATGGCAGCCTGTACGCCCCCCGCAACGAAGAGAGTCTTTTTCGGCAAAAGGAAAAAACGACTTCGGTCACCGAATGAAACTACAGGCACACACAAAAGCCCGGACACCAACCGAAATCAGGGACAGACACACGCACACGCACAACCAGATCCAGACACAGCCACTGAAACCATGGACACGCACAAACACGCCCTTGGGGCTACTAACGAAAAATACTCACGGCCTGGCCCTCCCTGGGTGAAGGGATAAATAAGAGCGCAATTGAGGCGGCAGCATCTAGGGGACACAACCTTGTACATCCGCACTTGTTTTTGGCCCGTTTCAAACCTCAGGCCTAAGCCTGTCCCCCTTCCTTCCTTCTTCCTTCCCTTCCCTGCCTTTCACCATTAAGTCCTCTCTCCCTGCATGCGTTCGTTCAACCGCTCCTTCCCTTCCCCCCTTCTCTCGACCCCCCTCACCCCCCTCTCCTTCCCTTCCTCCCCTCCATTCGTTTCTACCCCGGTTCCATATTTTCCACCCCCCCTTCTAAGAAACGTCTGCCTGGTTGGTGAAAACCCGACGTGCTCCGTACCGTGATTGTAGGGGTGCGAGGGGCTACGGCCACGTATGATACCCTAGCAAGAAGGGCAAGCTCACCCCCTTCTTCCTTACCCCCCCCCCCCCTCTTCTTTCCTTGCGCTCTCCCTCCCTCCCTCCCTCCCCTCCTTTTGTCGCGTGGCTTACGGCTTCAGCTACTCTTGCCTGAGGTGGCTTATCTCGAGTCCTCACGCCTGACGCGCTTTCGCGCGGCGGCATCCTACGCTACCATATACCTGGTACCGGATACCGGTATTATATGCTTGATGTGGCATGGTACGAGAACAGTTAAGCCGCCTGCCTGCTGGTGTCCGTATAGGCTTTCACCCATTAGACCAAGCTTTTGGTTTCCCTGTCTCAGGCGTTTTTTTCGGAGTCGCACATGCTAAAAATACGCAATTTCGGGGAGGCTCACGGGGGGGTCGAAAGACAGCCTGCTCAACTCCACTGCGAACCAAGTAGAAACGTAGGGATGGGGAAACAAAAGACCATCCCATCCCGTCCAAGGTCGCACCGCGAGTACGACAACGTTTTCATCTAAATGTTTTGATTTCGCGGTATTGACTATCTGGCCCTGCCGCGCCGATAAGGTCAACGCGAGGGGAATAACCCTGGGTGGGAGCCTGCTGTTTGTCGTGGCAGGAGGCCTCATCTATAACCCCAACGCTTACACTTACGACACGGCTTCCGCATCTTACCGCAGCACAATTTTAGAGGCCTGCCGCCAGTGCCTACTTCTATCAGCGCCTGGCACTGTCTCGAATTACTTCCCTACAGCGCCCGCCGCTCGGCGTCTGCTAGCGGTTCGCAGTCGCACTCTTTTCTGTGATCCCGTCATCACCTCGGGGTCCAATTTTCGTCCCAGCCTGCCCTCGAGCGCGGGCCTCGCATAGGGACTCTCCGTGTGGTTCAGCGCTGCTGCTGCTGCTGCTGCTCTGTGTTCTGTTTGTTTTTGTGCGTTGGTTTGTCATTAGTTTGTAATGATTGGCTTGTCGTGATTGGTGTGTCGTGATTGGTGTGTCGTGATTGGTTTGTCGTGATTGGTGTGTCGTGATAGGTTTGTCGTGATTGATTTTGTCGTGATTGGTCGAGCAAAACAGTCGTCAGTCCTGCTTTCTGTGTTTTTGGACATACCGGTCGGCGGTCGTAGAAACCCGGCTTCAGCCATCTCGAAAGGGGTCCTTACTTTTTGGCGCGGCGTAAACTACTGTAGTACTGGTGCCTCGGCTTCGCCGTAACGAAGCGTTTTTAGCGACGGCCCCACTGCTGCTGCTGCTACTGCTGCTGCTGCTACTGCTGCTGCTGCTGCTGCTGCTGTTGCTGCACGCACGTACGTAGTACCCGTGACCGACTGGTGGTCGAGCGAACGCGTGCTCCGGACTGCGTCCTGTGTCTGCTGCTGCTGCTGCTCTATGCTGCTGCACTCGTACACGACGAGCGCACGAGTATACCACTTCACCACTTGGCAGTACCGCTGTCGTGTTTTTTACGGCCTCGGCTTACTGCATGCATCCCTTGACCAGTGCGGATACACGCGGAGCCGGCAAGCCGCACCGCGACGAAACTCCGCTTGTATACTACGGCACTTTCACGCCTCGCCTTACTGGATGTACTTAAGTATTTTGACCATTGCGGGCATACGGGGAGCCGGCGAAGCCCCGCTTGTACTCTACACATAATACCAACACGAGTGGCGCTACCCCAAAAGCTTTACCAGGTAGCTTTTACCAAAACAAAAGGTGGGCCGTAATCAGACGAAGTCCAAGTCTTACGGATGTGTGTGTTTTGGGTCTTTTCGTTTTTTTCAGTTTTTTTTTAACTTTCCTTTCTTTCCAGGGTTGCCACACAGAGGGAAGCCGCATGCCGAGCTCTGCACACTGCACAATCAGGGCACACCGCTGCACACACGTTTTGACGTTTTGGGGACAGACGTCACTGCTTGGAACGCTATCACTTGGAACACATGGAGTCAGATATATTTATCTAGCAAAAAGGTGATCATAGGTGGGATGCGACGCCGGACGCCGGACGACCTTGCTCGATCTCCCGAAACGCCACCACCCTACAAGCGAACCCCTTAAACTAACAAACCACAGGAGTTAACAGGCACAAGGTGCTGTATGATATCTGTGTGATCAGTTACCCTATCTGTGGTCCGTCACGCTGTCACTGATCAGTCTGCTATGACGCCGGGACCTCGTGATGCGCGTCGTCTTCAAACGTGAAAATCCATTGTGTTCGTATATATGCGCGATCTGATGAGACATGAGGCACAGCACCAGCAGTCTCAAGTCTCAATTCTCAAGAGCACAGCGAGCATGATCGGTGATCGATGGTCAATCAACAATACGAGCAATTGAATACGAGAGGGCGGGGCGACGCTATTCGCCTTCTTTTCGCAAACCTGGTACGCGTATGATATGATACCTGGTTGCGAATAAAACCCTGCACACCTTTGTATATGCTGGTTTTAGAGTGTCTTTTGCTTTTTCCTGGTGGCCATTTGGTGGAAATCCTCGATTTTTGGTGGATCAGGTCGACGTGGGATCAGGGCGCTTGGTGATGGAAGTGCCATACCCACCTTGCAATTACTCTGTAGTAGGTACGATCGTCCTTGTATAATACGACGGGAGTCTTATGTTGTTTGCGTGCCTTCGCGGTACAAGACAAGAACACTCGGCACGCGGCACACAGGCGCTGAAAGCTGGGAGACAAAACAAGTCATAGGGTCCGCTTCAGGGGCATCCAATACACAGGGGGGAACAAATGCGACGAAAAAGAGACTAAGTGAGCACTCACTTCCTTCCATCATCTGGATGGCGGGTCCACCCTTTCCCATGGACATCTGCCCCCGAGGGGTGTTGCGGCGATTCATCCCAATCATCGTGCGGCCTCAGACAAGCAAAGAAGGGCAAGGCTGCAGCTGCTGCTGTTGTATCGCTTTCTTTCCCTCCTCCTTCTCCCGCCTCTCCTTTTCTTCTGCACAAGCAAAGTTGTGCGCGCCAGGAAAAGTCTCAGCTTCTTTCGCCGATCCTCAAAGCACGAAAAAATCCACTAGATCCACTGAGCTCCGCGAGTAGAGATGCTTCGCTGTTGGCGTCCTTGTACTGGACCTAGAACTCCCCCCCACCCGAGATGAGGAATCAGGATGGATCGAAAAAGTGGAGTTCGACTTTTAAAGGCGTTTTACATTGGGGACAACTCACAACTTTAAATTTCACACAAATTCGCGCGAAAATCGAAATTCGCGGCGATTGAACCGACCAACCTGGGAACGAACGGACCTTGAACAAGAACATCATCGGGGGAGACTCGCAGCGCGCTGGACAGAGTGAGATTCTACCCTGCTGTACCCTGCGCCGTGACGTGCAACGTGATAGGTCTCCGTTTCCTCGTCCCTGGCTGATGATCAAATGATGAGCAAGAGAATCGAGGTGGGTTATTCTATTTTGTGTGTTCTTGAAGAATTTGATATTCGAGAAAGGAGAGATAAATGATCGTCTCATTCATTCATAGATACACGATGATTTTCAAATATTGGCGCGAGTCGGTAGGGGATGGAGGGGGGGAGGGAGAGAGGGCGGGCAGGAGTGAGAGGAAGTTATGTATCTCATCTTCCATACATGGGCCGATGAGACTCCCCCCTAGTGTGGGTGTGGGTGTGGGTGTGGGTGTGTGTCTTGTGTAGAACGCAGGCGACTAGCGTCCAGCTGTCACAGAGCTTTCGGCGGCTCGCGGCAGCCCGCTGGCTGCCGCCGAGGCGCTTGCCCGCTCGTAATATTCGCTCGTTGAACTCGTATGACCAGGTACCTGGTAGGCAGCAAGCAACCAACAGCATTTGATATAATAGTCTACACACATAATCACAGTCAGTAGTATGCCGCATGCAGCTGATCGTCCTGCTACTATGCTACTACCGTAGTAGCAACATAAACTGCTACACGATTCAGCACGCGTGGTATTTGAAGTAAACGCTCGACAAGCCCGGCTCGATGATGCTCGTGTTTTGGCTATAATGCCGGCTACTACTGTCACGTCCAGAGTGTGCTGACTTCCCACGTATGATATGTACGCCCATCTTGGCATGCTACAGTAGGTGTACTGGTACATCTGCTACTCTCGACAACTCTCGATTATTATATGTTTAGGAATGGCGACAGCAGTTCGAGTATCAATAGCAGTATTACGAGTATACTGTCTGTATATGACAGACAACGAGCGAATCGGAGTGCAATACGTCGTATATGAACAAGGAAAACGTATTTCGTCTCGCCTCGTTGTATTGAGGACGTATCATGCGTACGTACTGGTGCATGTGACGTTGACCGACCGACCGAACTAGCATGCCGAAGAAACCGACCAACCGACGGAACTAACCGATCGACAAAACTACCCGATGGACGGAATCGACCGACCGACAGAACGGACCGGTTCATCTGATCCGACCATCGAACCCGATCGTTCGGACAGACTTGCCTGCAACCGACAAAAGTAACCGACCAAAGAAACCGACCTATCAACAAAACTAAGTGATGGACGAAATTAGCCAACCGAGGCAACCGTCCAACCGACCGACCGACCGACATAATCGAGCGATGGACGGAACCGATCAACGAAAGTGATCGTTCTGACGGAATAGCCCGACCGACCGAAATATCTGACAGACGAAACAAACCAACAGAACTCATCGTCGACCGACCGACGGAACCGATATTGACCGACGAAACCGACCGACCTTAAGACCGGTCGATCGACGGAACCGATCAACGAAACCGATTGGTTGGACGGAATCAACCGACCGAGAAACCGACCAACCGGCGGAACTAACCGATCGATCGGACGGAATTGATCGACGAAACCGACCGACAGACAGAAGTGGCCGATCGACGGCACCGGTAAATAAATTACCCCGATCGTTCGGACGGCATTTACCGACTGTCGGAAATAACCGACAGACCAAACCGAACGGCCATCAGAAACACCAGAACCGACCGATCGACGGAACCGGTCAATGAAATCGATCATTCGAACGGAGTTGACCGACCGACGGATTTAACCGACCCTACACCGACTGGCCGCTGAAATCGGCCGATCGACGAAACTGACAGACTGACAAAACCGACCGATTGACGGAACTGATCAACGAAACCGATCGTTCGGACGGAATTAACGGACAGCCCGAACTATCCGACCGACAAAACCGACCGAGGGACAGAGCTGACGGACATACGGAACCGATCAATGAAGCCGATCGTTCGGACGGAATTAACCGACCGACTTAACTAACTGAACGACGAAACGGACCGATCGACGAAACCGGAAACCGATCGTTCGATGGATGTGACCGACCGAGACTGGACTAACCAACCGCCCGCCGCATAAACACGTACATGCATGCGCACCCGCACGCACACCCGCACGCTCAGGCGAGGTGCAAAGTGCACGTGGCGGGAAAGGCCTCAAACGTTCTGTTCGCCGAAGAGCTGTGCTTCGACGTTGACCGCGGGATGATATCGGCTGGTCGCTACAAGATGAAGGTGAGAGGTGGCGCGGTTGGTTTGCGTGGTTGCATGCTTTGTAGTTTAAATATTGTAAGGCTAAGGTTGCAAGGTTGTAAGGTTGCGTCGGACTTTCGGGCCTTCGGTTTTTGGACCAACCGAGTCGGTTCGCCGAAAGAAGCGTCCCGCATTTGTTTCGCAGAAATTGTAGTCCAAATTTTTTTTCACGCCCGATCTCTACCTTCTTTTGCCTTGCCTCCCTGCCCCGTCGTCCCAAACCCCCGCGTCCTCTCCCTCTGGCCCTCTCGGCTTGCGATACCTTTGCGCGCGCTCGACGCGACGCATTGTACAAATGCGTGATGTGGGTATATTTCTCTTCAGCTGGCGGACCTTCAAGAACCGCCGAAGGACTCGAGCGGCAACGTGTCGCTGGTGTCGCCGAAGCTGCGCGTCATCACGCCTTCGACCCCCGCGTCGCGAGATCTGATCGCCCTAGTCGCGGCAGCATCCACCGAGAGCGGCGGCGGGGGGCGGGGGGGCGGGAGGAGGGGGGGCGGG
>JBBMKB010082387.1:0-12308 GCA_037833945.1 Alaria marginata
GGTGCATGGTCGGCGATAGGCCGACCTGCAACGACGGTCCCGTCGGCATGGTCGGCGATAGGCCGACCTGCAACGACGGTCCCGTCTCGGCTTTCTCCGATACTTGCAGAAGGGCCAAAGGGGGCCTGATCCATGGAGTCCATGCTGGGCGAAGGAAGAAGAAGAAACACACACCAAGCTCTGCTGTACGAGTAGATTCGATAAAGCGAATTCGTATCGGCAACCAAGCTGTCTAGTCGTCTAGCTAGGGGCAGAGCTTGGATGGTGAGGGCGGCGAGCAAAGGCCAACCAAAGAGAAAAATCAACTAACCGAAGACGCCTTGTATAGTGATAAGCAAGCCTCGTGATACAGATACGGGTCTCTGCAGGTCTCTCTACTTCATGGGCCCAAGGTGCCACTCACTTGGGTTCGTTAGGTGTTGTTATCTTCTTAACTTCGCTGGAGCCGCGACACGAGATACTGATCAGGCTGGTTCCATCAAAACGCAAAACATCAATACCCATTTCCCTAAAGTCCATGCCTACCAAGGCATGTGGAAACCCCTTTTATATCCCGGTGGCGGAATATCTAGTGTCCTGGAGCCTCTTTAAGAGGCTCCCAAAGCAATACCATAACACATTCTTTGGAAATTTAGGAGGAGCAGGACTGAAACATCAATGGATGAGGGCACGGACTGCAACGTCAGACAATGTTTCTTTCGTGCTTTTTTTACGGACGCGCTGCGCAAAAATGACGCACTTCCTTCACGTACGTACGTACGGTAATAATGCTGCACCATTTTGTTTCTGAGATTCTTTCTTAAGCTCTTCAGTTGAGGAGCGATATCCCCCCATTTGGAAACTATTTTTGGTGAACTGAAAGTGCAATCCAATGACCAAACCAATAAGGCCCAGGTATACAGAGAATATTCAGATTCCAAAAGAAACAAGAATGACGTTGCAACGAGTTAAAGTTCAGGAGCGCCGTCACAACCAAAAATATTTTTCCAAAACGTGCTACACTAATAATAGTATAATAGGATTAACATCTCTATTGTAGCACGCGTCCAATTATACCCAAATGTAAATAACATAGCAGTGTTAAAGTTCCATGCAAACACCGTTGCTATTGACAAGCCGATGTTTAGACAAAAAACGTTCATTTTTCGATGATACTAGCAACACTCTGGACGGTTGTCCTATGGGCCCGGTTGTGTAGATAAATGTCTTGGAACTTTCCAGTTTTTCCGTGTTTGTGATACGACGGTTTCAGATACAGGTCTACGAATATGTGGGTTTCCTACTGTATTGGGAAGAATTGATATGCCTTGATGCTTGTGGAGCTGTGGGTGGTCTGACTACCGAAGGCAGTTGATGATGCTAATACGATACAACCCGGGTGTGTGATACTGTGATACCACCCGTATATATGTCCGAGGGGTGTCCGTGGCAAAAAGGTACGGCTCACTCGTGTGTGTGTGTTTGTGTGTGTGTGGAGCTGTGACAATAAGGTACAGCTTCTCCTTGTTCTGTGTGGGGTGCGTGAGCTCGCAAGGCGCAAGTTCTCCGTCTGTTCTTCTACCACGCCATAGTCGGCGGGTCGCGTAACCAGGAAGGTTGCGTTTGCACCGAGGCGTATTCAAACACGATTATCGTGTCGTCCGGGCCCGGAGCTTCGGGAGGGACGTTGCTGTGGCAGAACAGAGCGAGGCCTTTCGGAAGCGCATCGAGGAGCTCGAAGCGGAGGTTGAGAAAGAGAGGCAAGACAACAAGGACAGGGCCAGGCAGGCCGACGCAGCGGCAATGATAGCTGCTGAAGAATCGGCTAGACGACTAGCCGAGGCAACGGCTACGGGGATGACCGATCGCGGGAGGTTGCCGGCCATGCAGCAGCAGCCAATGATGCAGAAACAGCAACAGCAGGGCTATCGCAGCCAGGCAGGCCCATCTTTGATCATGTCGCAGAATAGCATGCGAGTCCCGAGGTTTGAAGGGACGAAGGTTTACATGTGGTCGAGTACATTTCAAGCTTTCTTGACTGTTCGGGGCTTGATTAGTGCACTTGAACCCACATCCGATCCCAGTCGGGTCTCGGGAGGCTTAGGGGGCATGGCGGAGCGAGAACGATTGATACGCCGACACAGTCAGGAGCAGGTGGAGATTTGCGAGAAATTTTGGGAGTTTCTCATGGAGGCGATGCAAGGGCAGCCTGTACAAGAAAGGATGCATGAGACCGGGTCAGTAGAGGGAGCATGGAAGGATATTCTGGATTGGTACCTGCCGAACAGCGATGCCGAGAGGGACCACTTGGAGAAGAACTTCGAGAACATCAGCATGGTCGGGGAGGAGGACCCCAAGTTATGTTTCGCTCGTGTCGCAGGAAAGCTGAGCGTGTTGTCCTCATTAGGTATCCACAAGCCCGACTGCGAGGTTGTTCGCATGCTCTCCCGTCGTCTTTCCTCCGAGTTTTACGACGTGGAGCAGCGGATTAGTTTGCTTCGGTCCGGCATCACACGCTCGGAGATGGAAGAAATCGTCCGCACCTCGTACGCGAAGTGCAAGACCAAGGCGTTGGAGGAGCGGACGTTAGCGGCGATGACACTTGCAGCGTTGGCGGATCCGCTCGCTTTCGCCGTTGGCGGGGGCTTTCAGGGCAATAGTGGGAAGGTAGATTTGGCGGCACCGGACAGCAGCAGCAGCCACAACAGCAGCCGCAGCGACAGCAGCCGTATTGCGGCACCGGACAGCAGCCACAGCAGCGACAGCAGCAGTATGGCGGCACCGGACAGCAGCGGCAGCAGCCGTACGGCGGCACCGGCGGAGAGCAGCCGCCGCGACAGCAGCAGTATGGCGGCACCGGACAGCAGCAGCAGCAGCCACAGCAACAGCCGCAGCGACAGCAGCAGTGTGGTGGCGCCAGACAGTACCAGCAGCAGCAGCAGCCGCCGCAGCAGCGAGGGGGCGGAGGCCAACGTTACCAGCAGCAGCCTCGATCTCAGCAGCAGCAGCAACAGTATGAGGGGACTGGTTGGGTCGGCAACACCTGGCGTGGTTGGTACCAGCCGCAGTCCCCCCCGCCACCAGGAGCGCCGATGGGAGGAGTCTACAAATGCGACCGGTGTGGTGCCCTCGGGCACCAGTCTACGATTTGCCGAGAGCCAAACGCTTTTGCAGGGGCATGCAGTATTTGCGAAGCCTACGGACACATGGCGAGACAGTGCCGCGCTGCCCCGCCCACCCGTATGCACGCTAACGTCATCACCACCATGCCGTACGGCAGCGACGCATAGAACCGGGGCGGTGCGTACGACGGCGGACTATCATGGGGCGGGGGTGGTGCGGGCGGCGGCGGACAGTCATGGGGCGGGGGCGGTGCGGGCGGCGGTGAACAGTCATGGGACGGGGGCGGCGTGGGCGGCGGCGACCAGTCATGGAGTGGGGGCGGTGAGGGCGGCGGCGACCAGTCATGGGATGGGGGCGGTGTGGGCGGCGGCGACCAGTCATGGGGCGGGAGCGGGGTGGGCGGCGACGCACAGTTATGGGACGGGGGCGGTGTGGGCGGTGGCGAACAACAGCGCGACGGAGGCGGTAGATGGCGCGAGGGCGGTGGAGCGCGGGGAGGCGGCGAAGCCCTGGGACAGCCGGAGCGGGGGGGCGGAGAAGATTAGGCTGGTGGACTGCTTTCCCCGACGGTTAGTAGGCAACAACCGGAGGGCAGCAGTCAACCTGTCCAGGGACCCGCTCTCTTCGTGGGGCATTTAGCGTCGTTAAGCAAGTGGTATGCGCTCTCTGTTAGGGGGGTTATTTAAACGCCTGAGAGGCCTGGGAGTATATTTTGATTGGGGATAGCGCTGCATCCATCCACTGTACTGGTGACCCCGCATTTGTCTACAGCAAGAGGCCACCTGGCCCTGATGAGAAATTTCTGATCATCGGCGACGGCAAGAAGATGGCAGTAGAGTACTTTGGGCATATTGATGTGGTGATGTACTGTGACGAGGATGTAGAGGTGACGCTGAGGAACGTAGCATTTGTACCAGGGGTTCATTCAAAACTGTGCTATTTCAATGTAATTCAGGAGGAGCACGTGATCACGCTTGACAGCACAGGCGCCCATATGCTTGATGGACGTGTACTGTTTCGCAAAGAGAAGTTCGGCAACTACGTCGAAGCCACCAGAGTAGTGAGACATGCAAAACTCCCCGCACTTGCTGCAGCAGTGTTGAGGCCGGGCAAGCAACGATGGGTAGATGTGAAATGTGAACGATTTTCATTGCTCCCTTGGCCACGCCCACGATGTTGTTTTTCGAGAGACCGCGCGCCAGTTGGGGATTAAAGTACCGGGACGCTTGCGCTATTGCGATGGGTGTGCGGGGGGGAAGGGGATCCGCAAGGCTGTCTTAAAGTCCACCTCAAAACGTGCGGAGAAACCCATGCAACGCCTGTTCGCCGACCTCGCGGGACCTATGCCAACGTCCACCGGCGGCGCACAGTACTACCGGATGATCGTTGACGACGCCACCAACATGTGCTCGCCGGTAGTCCTGCCAGAAAAGAGCGCAGCGACGGTTACCCGTGGTTTCCGCACTTTTTGGCAGCCGTCAACGCCCACGGGAAGCCGGCATGCTTACGTACAGACGACGGCCTCGAATTCATCAACACGGAATTCCAGACGCTAAAGTCCGACAACAACATCCGCCGCGAGTACACGTGCGTTGACGGCCCGAAGCGCCACGGACGCGTAGAGCGGAAGTTCGCTCTTGTTGCCGAATGGGGGATGGCAGCGTTTATGGAGTTCCAGCGTTTGTTCGTTGGCGTAAAGGTCCCGGCCAAGGCGCTTAACTTTGAGCGTACGTGGCCGGAAGCTTAGACGTGGATATGCGACGCGCTCAACATCATGGCGCGGGCGGATGAGAAGCCCGGAACGATGTGCTCTCAAGAGAAGTTCCACGACCGACCTTACAGGAGCCCCTTACTCCCGTACATGATGCCGAGGCGCCACAAGGTCAAACAGGCGACCAAGTCGGAGCCGAAGGGTGAGCCTTGCTTTTACCTCAACTCCGGCAACGACTACGCATCGGACTGCGCCAAGATCATGCTGGCACCGTCAGGCACCGCGAATTATTCCACCGATGTGACGTGGGGGTATCAGCGTACGCCTTTCGTGAGGCAGTGGACCACGGAGAGCGGAGGTGCCGCGGTAAGTGCACCATCACCGCCGGCGAAGGGGAGGGGTGTTAGTGCACCAGCTCAGCAACCGGAAGTGCCGCAGGGAATCGAGGTGTGGTGCCAGCAGGCGCCACAAGTGACCGGCGCATCGCCGGCGCTTCTGCCCCGGTCTCTGCCTGCTGCGTCGTCCGTGTCGCAACGGCAGGAGCGGCCGGTGGTCTGTGCATCGCCGGAGTCACCGCCTCTTGCGCCGTCCGTGTCGCAGCGGCAGGAGGCGCCGGTGGTCTATGCTCCGCAGGAGCTTCCGCCGCCTGCACCGTCCGCGCCGCAGCGGCAGGAGGCGCCGGTGACCAGCACATCACCGGAGCTTGTGACAGCGCCCCCGCCTGTTATCTCATCGTCGGCGCAACAGCAAGAGCAGCGGCCGCGGGTATCGCCGGCGGTGATGCGGTCGGCGTCACGGAAGCAGGGGTTCTGAGCCAGCGGCATGGGTTCGTTTCGATGCTAGCCGCGCGGGAGGACATCGACATGGACATTGTTGACCAGTCCCTATCGTATATGCCCCCGCGTGACCTGCCTTCATGCCTTGCGAATGAGCTGGTGACGCCCGACTCATATCCCCAAGCATGCGCGGACGATTTTTCGGATCTGTGGCAGTATGTCATGAAAGTAGAGAGCGGTGGTCTGATGAGAGCGGGGACTTTCGGCGATGTTGTCGACGTGAAACGTGGTGGCACGTAGCAACAAAATGGCATCAACGTGATCTCAGCTAAGTGGGTTTTGTTCTTGGAAGGTTAACGAATTTGGTAGAGCAGTGCGCGCAAAGGCCAGGTTAGTAGCAAGGGGTTTTAGGCTATGCGCAGGCATTGAGTGTTTCGAGACTTCTTCCCCGTGCCCGTCCGTTGCGAGTATTCGTTTGCTGGCTGCGATTGCATACGAGTTAGGGTTGGATTTGTGCCATTTCGATGCCGAGCAGGCCTTTGTCCAATCTGAGCTAAGGGAAGACGTATACATGCGCCTCCCCAAGGGGTGCGGGGCGATGTCCGGCAAGGTGGTCAAGTTGCGTCGGAGTCTGTATGGCTTCAAGCAGGCGTCGCGACAGTGGCACCATCATTTGATGCGCGTCATGAGGGGTCTTGGGTTTGAGCAGTGTAAGGCTGATGCGTGTGTCATGCGTTTCGTAGAGAAGGGGGCCGTTTCCATCGTGGTAGTAGTGCATGTGGACGATATCTTTGCGATGGGGCTTAAGAGCAGGTGCGACAAGTTTTGTGAGGACCTTAACCAGTACGTTCCAATCAACAACCTGGGGGAGTTGCGGTGGTACGCAGGTTGCCGATTTTCTTAAGACTGGGGTGCGGGGACGTTGACGATATCGCAGCAGGTGTTTGCCAAGGGTACCGTGGCGAAGTTCGGTGTTACTCGCGGCAAGAGTATTCCCATGGTGGTTGACCTGAAGCTTCATCGGTTTGACAAGAATGAGCCAGACGCTGATGGGCCTTTTCGGTCGTTGGTTGGGAATTTGATGTGGCTGGCGAGCCAGGCTCGTCCGGACATCATTAACGCAGTTCGAGCAGGGTACTCTGCAGCGCCAAAGTTATTGCACTGGCAGGCAGCGCTGCACATCGTGATGTACCTCAAATCTACCAGCACTTACGGCATTACGTTCCAGAGGGGTCTGAGTAGCGGAGTTCGTTTGGAGTTGTACGTGGATGCAGACTCTGCAGACGAGGTGAATGACCGGAGGTCTGTCTCTGGTGGGGTCGTGATGTGCGCTGGTGCCTGTGTATCGTTCCACTCTAGGACGCAGAAAAATGTGTCACGCTTTCTTCCTCGGAGGCGGAGAACGTAGCGACGGCCACGGGTTTCCGCGAGACGATTTTCATGCGGTTTGTCTGGAGTTTTATTTTCCCCGACCGCGATATTGGGTGTACCACGGTGAAGGAGGATAACAGGGGGGCGATCCATTTGGCGAACAACCCTGCGACTACTCCCAACAGCAAGCACATTGATGTTCGTCATCACTTCCTTCCGGAGCGTGTTGGTAATGGGGAGTTTAAGGTTGTTCACGTGCGATCCGAAGAGCAGCATGCTGATTTTGTCACGAAAGCGTTGCACACGGTGGCGTTTCGTTTTCACCGCAATTTTGCGATGAACTTGTGGTGATTTAATTCGTTCGATTGTGGTCCCGAGGATGTTGGGTATTTCGGGGTGTTCGGTTTTTTCGTTTCCTGGAACGGGAAAGTGAGAAGTATCGAGCAGGGGAGTTGCTAGAGTTCGATTTTAGTGTTTTGATTCGAGTTGTTTTCTTTTATCGGAGATGTGCTGTTGTTGTTTTGCTCTTTCTTATAGAGTACACACAACGAGGTGGCCGATGTTACCGGGCGATGGGATATTTATGTTAAGACGGTGCTATTGATTTTTATTTGAAGGTTTTCCCAGCAGATTCTCGTTTGTTGGATTTTTCCCTTCTCGTAGTTACTGTCGCACTTTATTTATATCAGAGTATACAACAGGGGGGCCGATTTTATCGGGCGATGGGATATTTATATGAAGACGGTGTTATTGATTTTTGTTTGAAGGTTTTCCCAGCAGGTTCTCGTTTGTTGGATTTTTCCCTTCCTCCCGTAGTTACTGTCTTGTGTGTTATGTGGAGAATTTGTATTGGTGTTGAAATTGAGTCATTTGGTGTTCAGATTGCCGTTTTATCTTGGCAATCATTGATGATGGAATTTGGGATTGCCGTTTTACTCGGGCAGTAACCTTTTTGATGGAATTTGGGATGATTTTTGTTTTACTCTGGCAGTAACCTTTTGATGGAATTTGGGATGATTGTCGTTTTACCCTGGCAATAGCATCTTTGATGTAATTCGTGATGTTCCGTCATCTGGCAATCTATGTTGAGTTGTTTGGGACCTATCGTATCTTGCGCCGAGTTGGGGGGCTCTTTGTGATACGACGGTTTCAGATACAGGTCTACGAATATGTGGGTTTCCTGTTGTATTGGGAAGGATTGATATGCCTTGATGCTTGTGGAACTGTGGGCGGTCTGCCTACCGAAGGCAGTTGATGATGCTTATACGATACAACCCGGCTGTGTGATACTGTGATACCACCCGTATATATGTCCGAGGGGTGTCCGTGACAAAAAGGTACGGCTCACTCGTGTGTGTTTTTGTGTGTGTGGAGCTGTGACAAGAAGGTACAGCTTCTCCTTGTTCTGTGTGGGGTGCGTGAGCTCGCAAGGCGCAAGTTCTCCGTCTGTTCTTCTACCACGCCATAGTCGGCGGGTCGCGTAACCAGGAAGGTTGCGTTTGCACCGAGGCGTATTCAAACATGCCGCTACAACATAAATCCCGGCGGCGATCTTGGGCAACATCTGCTTGAGAAATTCTGAAACACAGATCTTGGACTGGGTGGGCGAGGATTCGTGTGCTCCACAAACTTTATTCGAAGAAATCAACAACAGTTCTTTTGTGTTTACCTTCCTCCTCTGTGACCCCGGCTAGTGCGTCATAACATCTGGCGCCCGGATTAAATATGACGGATACACACACTACGAGTACCAGTCCTGTCCACGGCATAGATATGTAACCCTAATGTGCACTGTACGGGTGGAACACGACCTCGATTGCACGTGTCATTGTTGCCTAATCACTAGATCATCGCAACATTGCTGTCCTGAACCTTATTACGTATATGCCATGACCCCTCTCTCTTGGCTCACGCCAATCCAGCCGGCAAATACTTTTGAGTCCTTGTCATTCGCTCGTCGAGTCGTCTTTGGCACGGAACGCTAGGTAAGGTGTTCCCCTTCCCAAGTCCTTCGAATGTGTTACCGACATCTCGGAATCCTTTAACTATCCGGGCTATCGCAATTACTCCGCTTGACCCACGGACAGAGTCTAGACCGGCAAAATACTGGGCGGGTACTGGGGAAATAGCAGTGTGCCTGAAAAATGGTGGAACCCGTGTGTGTGTTGCACATGCACATCTCTTTCCCCGCCATACACACACATATTGTTGTATATCCCGAGTATAGGCAAACTAAGCCTCATCAGTCATTCCGTCCACAATAAATTACGTGTAACATTATTATTGTGGTTGTCCGTTCAATTGCTGCCATTTGGTTGGTCACGCACACGCTCAAAATTGTAAATTAATTTCGCCTCACCTACTATTCGAAAGCCCGGTACACCGCAGCTACGCCTGCTTGCCGTCTGCGTGTGTTATGTGACCGCGGCATCGAGACTACGGCACGTATATCTGTCATATCGCCGTTTTTGTCTTGTCAGCTGGTCCTGATGCGTTCAAGATGATCGGAATCTAGGTCACCTAGGAACTCCCCTGTTGTTGTCATAACGGTAAACTCAATGTTGTCCCTTACTACTTTTGCCTTGCCATGCCGTTTCCCTATGATAACTAGAATACAGTACAGTTTGTACGCCACACGCGCATGTGTCAAGACCAACGACACCCTCCTGATCGTAGCGGAACGCTTCTCGGCCTTCCAATACCTGCGCCCCCTACCATGAAGGTTAGGGGGCGCAAATCAACACCAACCCCAACTTTTCTAACTGGGGCGCGACATGGATGCTATTGATAGGCCACATGCGGTGACGGTGCATCTAGCTATATTTTGATGGTGCCCCTCACCTTTGAAGCTCCACGCTTCACACCCCAAGACCAACTGTGAGAAAATGAATGTTCAACCTGGATACACATATATATCATGGCCTGGGTATCACACGCAACGAAACATATCGGAAAACACAAACGATATCGTATTACTTGACCAATAGTATTTTGGCTTGATGTGACACATGAAGATATCGGGGCGGGCCGAAAAAAATGAGAATTGATGGGCCGGGCCGGGCCAGGCCAGGCCAGGACGGGAGGATTAGGAAACAAGGTGGGCCGGGACAAGCCTCGACGAGCCTTGGCCCATCAAACGAAGATTCAATGGGCCGGGCCGGGCCGCGGGCTACATAATGGAAATATGATGGGCCGGGCGGGGCCGCGGCCCGCCAATTGAAAATTCGATGGGCCGGGCCGGCCCTACGCCAGGCCGGCCCACCAGTGCCGGCCTATGACAAGCCCTGTTTGTTTTCGCAGTACTATATAGACCTAAGCGTAAGCTATTGCGGACGTTATCCGATATAATTGCTCTCATGTGTTACAGAGTGCTCTCCGTAGATTTTTCATGACTATAGATTCGACGAGAAGCCCATGTCGTAGGTGATGTGAAACCATGTCATAGCCTTGTGATGACCGACAGAGTGTGTCACGTCAAGGCCATCAACCGTAGCTGGACGATAATATAGGCGACAGTAACAGTGATGATGCTCCGAAGGGATGTCGTCGCCCCCTCTTGTCACTCTTCTCCAGTGTTTTATTATGATCTGAGATTTGTAGTCTGTAGGCCTTTGTGGCCGAGCTGTGAGCCTACGGGGGAATTAGTAAGAGACACCGTGAAACATAAAGAGAACACTACCCAAGAACGACAGCCTTGCATCCCCAACCACTCCGCACCATGACACATGTACCTGGTATATATAAAAGGTTTCTGCTCCTGACGGCGCATCGCTTCAATGGAAGCGGCCCCACGACCGGTTTTTCAAGACCGGTTTTAACCGGTTTTTGGAAATGTATCATCGCTGCGCTCACAGGGCTAATGATATACCAGGTATATATACAAGGGGGGCTTCGCCACAGCGGGCTGACGCCCGCCTGTGGCTCCGCGCATGCCCGTAATGGCAGAGGATGCAGTACGTAAGAAAATTCAGGCCGTGAATGCGGCAGAGTATACTGCCAAGAGTTGCATGATAAACGAATCGTCTTTGAGCGAAGATAAAGAAAACGCTGAAAAACAACAAAACAAAGCTCGCCATCTGGCACAATGTGTAAGTACAAAAGCAAAAGCAAAAGCACTGCTGTTAGGAGCTGCCCACTCGGAAGCAACACGAAGAAGGAAAGCCGACCGTAATGCTTCGAAGGGCATCACCAGCGATCGCTCTCATCGCGTTCCTTTGCTGCTTTGTTTCCCTCTTGGGCCTACACGAAGAAAGTGCTACTCGTTCGTAGAACAGCAGCATTCTTACTCGTTCGTACACCAGCAGCAGCAGCACAGCAGTACTACTGCGAGTGCTCGTGTGATAGCATACGCTCGTTCGTACCCTGGTACGTCACACACTCCCTATACCTGATGGTTCGCGTTACAACCATACAATCCAGTACAAACAAAAACAGCAAGCAGCGCATATAATAACAGCGGCAGCAGAGCACAAGCGGAAGACATAACAGCAGTATCACATCATATACTCGCGACAATGGCAATACAGCAGTACTCCTTTGTACGTACACAATATGACTGTTGTTTTTTTGCCCAAAATGAAAAAAAGTACCTGGTACATTTTCAAGTAAAACAAAACATTAAAAAAATGGCCACGGCGAGGATCGAACCTAGGACCTCTGAATTTCCAGGGTTCAAAAGTAGATTTTCGCCAACTTTTGAATGACAACTACGTTTGACTCAGGGCACCGCACAAGCGCGGTCGAGGCGCCCCTGGCGCAGTAGCGCTAGGGAAGCATGATGAGGGAGTTTCGCGCCGAGAAGGTTGCCCTCATCGAAAGTTAACACGGCAAACGCAAAAAACTACGTCTAAGGAAAGCTGAGGAGCGCTGAGGGCGAAGCGCCCACATTAAGATATCAATATTTATATATATTATTATTTTTTGCTCATCCCATCTATTATCTTCGCAATTTGTCTTTCTCCTCCTCCCTCCCTAGACGTATCTCAGATCCGGGCTCGGTAAGCAGACTCTTCTGCCCCCCCCCCGCTACGGTACGCGCCTTCATTTTTAACGCGTGAAGAATTCAGCACTTACTTTCTTCCCTCGTCGACCTGAGTCTATTTGTGCTTACTCACGCTGTAAGGCGCTTTCCGCTGCTGTTTGTGTCACAAGAAATAAAATCTGCGTAAGCAGATTCGAACTCGTAACCCCAACCTTCATATTAGGTTAACCACCAGACCACCGGGGCGACCGGCATATATACCTGGTGTGTGTGTGTGTGTGTGTGTGTGCTCTCCACATTAAACCGTTCTTTCTACCCGTCGACATCCAGCACAACCAGTGTCCGTGCCGATTCTTCTATCCTAGAG
>JBBMKB010082398.1:4220-25309 GCA_037833945.1 Alaria marginata
AAGGCACTAAGGCACTAAGGCACTAAGGCACTAAGGCACTAAGGCACTAAGGCACTAAGGCACTAAGGCACTAAGGCACTAAGGCGCCCCTTCTAACAGGACACACGCATTCGTTCTACATTGGAATTAATTATGCACTGCGCGTCGTCGGAAGGCACAGGAAATATTAGAATGTAGAAAGTAAAGATGGAGTTGTAGGCATTGCGTCTGAGATATATTTCGAGCACAGCGAGTACACCATACCCACCCAATACCTGATTTGTTCACACGAGCACCGGTGCATACTATTTTTCGATTATAACCCTACAAGGTTTATATTTTAAGTAAAAACGACGACAGTCGATTGCAGATAATTGCTCGCTACAGTATGAGTGGTAGAGTAGGGAGCAACCGTGGAACAACCAGTCCAGTTCCACACAAAACAATAAACAAATAAAATAACACTGTTCATAGCCCTACGACGAGCACGTGTCAACCTGGAAAAAAATGGCTCTAATGTACCTATATAAACGGACAACAATAACCAACCTGAGGTCAACACGGAGCTTCGACAAAATTCAACACCGCCCCGCCCCCCACTTCCACCGCGTCTTGCAAGGGCACAGACCGGCGCGATTAGCGACAATCTGATGGGTACAACACTTACAGGTTTTTCGTTTGCGAAAAAGACACTGCCACACCCGCCTCATCGAGCTAAATCTCGCCACAACCTGTCACAGCAGTTGACACGACGCCCCAACTCGGACAGACATCGTCTGTTCACATCATCAAACACACCATGTCAACAAAAAAGAGTGAGAAACAATCCTTTCGGAATTGCCTCTCGTTCCAATGAAAAATAAAAGCATGGTCGCTACAGTACGCGAAGAGATAAAACGGTTACATGCCACCAAGAGCACACTCAAAGCGAAAAAAGGCACCAAAACAAAAGGACAAAGGTTGGGAACGTGAAAACCGCTCCGAGGATACTGGTCGTTTTCACTTCAGGAGCAACAGCAAAATTCAGCACACAAGCAAAACGAGCACCAGCAACATGGGGCAACTTCCGACCAGACACTCTTTACGATCCACGGCGGTTATCCCCACACTCTCAACCCGCCACCGGCATCGCACGACCCCAGGGTGCAGGGCATGTTGAGACACCAGTCACACCCCGTAGCTGCCGCCCCGTGCGTCTCTAAAACCACCGCCGATGACCCCGCTGCTGCCATTTCTGACGCTGCGCCGGCCACAGGGGTACTACGAGCGATGTCCCACACGTACACGTTGCCGTTTGCTGAAGCCGCAGCGGCGTGAGTCGCGGAAGGGCTAAGGCAGGCGCGTGAGAAATTCGTAGCGGTGCGGAAGCTGCGGTGGCTTAGACTCGTCACCACCTTGTACATGCGCGCATCGACCAGCTGGGGAGGAGAACGAAGGCGCAAGGGTGGATGGGGTCCTATCAGTATAGTAGTTTCGT
The DNA here is from genome assembly GCA_037833945.1 of Alaria marginata. Classification (NCBI taxonomy): domain Eukaryota; class Phaeophyceae; order Laminariales; family Alariaceae; genus Alaria; species Alaria marginata. The sequence continues at coordinate 5,677 of JBBMKB010082398.1, forward strand.
CTTTATCCTATAGAACTGCAAAAAGATATCCCACACAAATTTCAAGTAGTGTGTTCCCAAAACCGTGGGTGCTTAAAAGGGTTAACACCGTGCGCGAAATATTGGCGCACGGGGCCAGGGGAAAAAATCGAAACACTTCGAAAATATGGACACTCGTCGTATCAAATTATTAGGAAGAAAACAACCACCAACATGCAATCTGATAACCGAGCGGTTTTAAGTCGTTCGCCAGCAAGAACACCGTTTTTTCTTACCCAGAAGGGCAGTTTTGGCGACTGTCGTTGGTCTCGTGTTCAGGTTTTGTTCAGACTGGTAGGAAACTAAAAATAAATGTCATGATCTTGTGCATTTCGTCGCGGCAATCATGATGCCGGATGCTGCCGTGTGGGGTTACAGAACGATCACCCCCCGATAATTCGTGACCGTCACACACTGCAAGCGAAACGCGCCGGCCATTACGTTTTGGGCAACGCCGGAAATATCCCGAAACGCAAGCACCCATGACCCTCCGAACTATTAAAAACTTGCCTGAATGACTACAGTGGCGTATACTTGCAACCCGCCTGTCGCCGCACTGTCCCTAAAGGCAGCGCGGGTCAGACTAACCTGCAACCCGCCTGTCACTTCACTGCCCATATATAGACAGGATGGGTCAGACTTGTCGGGGCTTACATACTCAGTAAGGTGCATTAACCCTTTTAGCACCGCATTCCCGCTATGGGGATACAACGTTTGGAATCAGACGATTAATAGGGCAATATTAGGAGCTGGAAACGGGTTAAGGCAAAGATGAGCACTACATATTCGGCCGCGCTTTGTCGCTCGATTGTATTGGTCAGTTCGACGATCGTAATCGGCGTGAGTAGGAAGAGAGCAGCTCGGACGCTTGCTAGGATTGACCCACCTTAAGCGTATTATCCCTCGAGTTGGTGAGGAGGAGGTTCCCTCTGCCCGGCGCGAACTTGACGGACGTCACCTGCAAGATTGAATAAGACCGTTACTGCAAGATTGGAATATATATAGTACCGTTGCTGGAAGATTGGATAAGAACGTTACAGCCGTCTCAAACCGTTTCGCGCGGCATTGCATACTGTATTTGTCGGATACAGCAAACGTGTGCGTTTCGCACTGGAAACCGAACCCATGCCGTCGTCTGTTGCCGTGTTGCCGTGTCCACACTTGTAGAAATGCACCCACTTTCTCCGGGACAAAATACTTTGACCTTGTGTGGGATGGCTTTTCAAGTAGAAAATCGGTGGCATAACAGCGACGGAGTTTCGAGAAGATGAGTGACCCCGCACACTACAGTAGCCCCCCTCCCTCCTCGCCGAGATCACCAAGAAGTAAAAACAGTGTCGGCATCATGAGGTGTCAATAGAATAGGTTGGACACACTTCGCACAGCGTATGTACCCGGCACAATTTTAGGACCTAGGTGCTGCGAACGTCTCTGGTACCTCGGACACAGCACAATTTGGGTAGAATCGTGTTCAACCAGCTCTTCGCGACGATCAATCAGTCAGAACCTAATGCGTACGCCCTGAGGTGCATAGTGAAATGTATTGTTCCCCATGCATTTTTGGGTTTCGAGCACTTCTACCGTCAGGATATCATGTTGTTGTTGTTGTTGTTGTCGTTGTCCTCACATTAACTCGCATAAAATCATCAAGTCCGTGGTCACAGGACAGGCTCCAGTCACTCCGGAGTGGAATAATACCCCTCCCAGGAAAAAATAAAACAAACCACAAGTGGCACACGAAAATATCATATCCGAAGCAAGTCGTACATCCGTCAAAAAGATACACGCTACGGAGTATTGTATGAGGGGCCTCTTGCCTCACCTGGTCCGTATGGAGCCCTTGAAGCTGATGCGCGCAGCTGCCAGACCTCATGTCCCACAGCTGTTAGTGGAAGATTGCGGCACAGCGTGCAAAAAACGAGGGGGCAACACACATGGCTCTGGTCAAGGATGGAACAAACGTGGTATAAATAATATATTTCACTTCTTGCGCGGTGGAATTTTTTGCTACGTGCTATACACCAAAAATAAACCTGTTCTCGTAAAGACAAAACATCAAAGGTCAGAACGTGCTTAGATGGCATCAGGAAGGCCGCACCAGTTGCACCCAGTAGAAATGCGGGGCAACGATGGACCAATGGAGGATCACTACCGCAAGTCCTCCCCGTCCGAATCGGGCATCGCAAAAACTCATACCATGTCTATGGAAAAGAAACTTGCGCCTGACGACAACATCGGATCAGATATAGCTGCATCGTATCTGGCCTTGCCTGCAATATACGGGCGCGCGATGTTAGCGGGTCGAAGACTATCGCGCTACCGCCAAGCCCTATCTGGAGCGCCTGGCACCGAGAGCCAAAAGAAGGCGTTGCAGCCCCACGGTAGCTACGACAGTAGACTGTAACATTACTGCACCATTTACTGTGGCACTACTTCTGACTGACCGACGGGCTTCTCAACTAAACACTACCAGGTATAACACACTATAACACGCTGTGCCCGATATCGTTCGAACAACTTTTGTGCTTTACGGCATTCTTTTTTTAAATACCTAGGCCATGAAATTGTTCACCGAGATTCACCATTGTCTTTTTTTCTTCGGACCAGTTTTAGGGTGAGGTGTAGAGGTCCTCAGGTGATGAGCATCATAAACAAAAGACCAATGGTGTACCCCCTACGGTACTGTGATACGTGTTCTCACCCTCACGACGCCATCCATGTGTCCAGATACCACCACGGCGTTAGACCCACCCGAATCTCTCCAGCTATGGCTGACATCGATCGCATTACACTTGGATGTTGCGCGCATGGCGGTCGTTGTGGCGTCCCAGCGGCCACGGTGCAGGTCCCACACCTGCTTGTCATTTGTCGCGATGCATCGGGCGGTACGCGCATTGCCGGAGGTCCTGAGTAGCTATTTCGGGGGACCATAGTAAATAGGACCTACGGTACACACAAAAACCTACATATTTACCTATTTTTACGAACAATGTTTGGTCCTACTTACTATGGTCCCCCGTAATAGTCTTGAGCGGGGCTGTCGCGGCCAGCAGATGTCAGTCTTACTTGCGCAAAATGGGACGGCGGGCGACGCTTGCCGTAGCCCACGGTAGCGGCGCTACGAAAATCTAGTTACGTTGCTAGTCTCAAGATCTGCATTTGATAGTAAACAAAACCGGAAACCCCGGTTCTGGCGGCAGGGGTTTCTTCATACGCACGACTACCCTCTCCGCTGCCACTACACAGCCAACCGACGCAGCCCGAACACAAGCGCGCAGTCATCACCGAGTTAGCAGCATTTCGTGACAGAAAGCGTACGTACGGCGTGGTCTACTAATAGCAGTCTAGGCAATTGCCGATTGTAACGAACCACGCACCTTGATAGAGCAATCTTGACTGCCAGTGACGATCCGTTGCCCCGAACAGCAAAACGCTACCGCGCACACCTGAATCACGTAGGGCGCACAACCCCGCCCTCGCCGTTACAGGGTTGCTGTGCTGACGCGCATCACTTGACGTCACAATAGTTTCAAGCGTTGCATTCGTCACGCTGCTCTTACTCCGTAAGTTATCACATGAATATAAGTTATGAAATGAACTGGGGACGGGCCGAGACCACAATACTTGGTTTTCCGACAGGGGGCGGTTTAATCCCCACCTTTTGTTGGTGGCCGGTCAGTCGCGCCTTTTCTCGGCACGTCCGGACGCTCCACACGGTGCAGCTGCCGTCGGAGCCCCCTCCGCACACCAGATCGCCGTGAATATCCACGGTGACAATCGCTGTATGCGCCGCGCCCTGTGGGAAAACGGAAGCGTACAACGATAGGCAGATCAGTCACATGCGAAATATTAGAAAGGTTCCGATGTGCAGATCAGTCACGTGCGATATACGAGAAGCGTTCAATTTGCACACCAGTCGTATGCGAAGTAAGGGAAGCGTTTTGACAGGAAAATCAGTCGTCAAAGAGGCGTTCCGACATGCAGGTGAGTCCTGTGTGAAATCAGAGGAACGTTTCAACATGCAGAGAAGCCACGGAATCGGTGGTGACAACTACAGAGTCGTCAATTTTAGAGGAGGTGTTCAGAACTGGACCAAATACATCGTCGGGTATACCCTCTGCAACGGACTGCTACGACCAAAACTACAGCTACGTGCGCTGTTCTCCGATGTGCGGTGACGTGTTTACTATTGATAGGGCTGTGAGCTGGCTAGAAATCACAACCAGCTACTAGTTGGGCAACGGAGTAAAAACCAGTTAACTGGCTCTGTCTTGGTAAACGCCGAACGTCGGGACACAAACGCGTCAGTCAGATAGACGCAAAAACGCCGCGCATCCCCGCACATCACCGCACATCACCGCAAATCACCGCACATCACCGCACGCAGCTAGCTGTAAATACCTACCCAATTAAAAACTACGGTAGTGGGCGACTTGTTGTCAGCCAGCACACAGGCCTATTAATAGTGTTTACCCTCCCCCCTCGTCACCTTGAGTGCGGCCTTTTGTCGCCCCGATCCAGGGTCCCACACCTTGACGTACGAGTCGTCCCCCGCAGTGGCAAGCAGCACGCCTCCCTTCTCGAAAACCACGTCGTTCACGCCGGAAGAGTGTGCCTCTATCGCCTGGAAGCAGCGGCTCGGCACTCCCGCCATGGAAAAGCCAGACTGCCGAGCCCCAGAGGCCGAGGCGACCGAAGGCGCTTCTAGCCCCCCCCCCCGCCGCCGCCGCTCTCTCCCTTCTGCGCCAACCATACAGGGGGAGTGCCCGGCACAGAGCGCTCATTGTCGCCGCCCATGGTCGCGCTGCGTTGGCCCAGGCACGGCAAGGTCGACAGCAATGAGGGGAAATCGTTCTAAACGAGTGTTCGAGTCATTTGCCTGTGTGAACGTGCGACGGGGCATCGCCCTAATCCTGACCCCAAGCAAGCGCTAGACCCGACGAGCGCCGCTATCGGTCGTGCGTGCTCTCTTTATCGCGTCGGGAATAGGTTCAACGGCACAGCGGGTTTACTCTGGTCGAGGGGCGCAACGCTTGCTGAATATGCGTGCAAACGTGCAACCCTTTTACCGCTGCAAGAATGATGCGATACTAACTCCAAGTAGTTCTCCCCAAATGACGTGGGTGCAGTTTTATAGGGGTACCGCCAGGGGCATGGAGTTCTAAACGGTGCTCGCTCGCATTCTCACTATATAACGCCCAAAACGACGGTCTCGGCCTCGGCACGTACAATAGTATTCAGAGCACAAAAGGCAACGCAGCGCCCGACGATATGACATATACGCCCGCACTTGGTCAAAACAATTAGCCCGCACTTGGTCAAAATAATTAGCCCGCATTTCTTCGTCACCACTGACGGCTGCGGTCACTGGGTTACGCTAATTGACATCCAGAGCAAGGTATGATACCGTACACATCTGAGTCCCCACACCACTGGTGGGTGGCGCGGCACAGCGCACAGCTCACCTCCCGAGAGGTCGTTTGGCTTGTGCTGGGTCGTTCTGCCTTATTCTGGCGGCAAGGTCTTGCTTCTCCGCCCGAAGAGTGGCGTTCTCCTCGTTCATCTTGTTCATCTCCTCCAGCATACTGTGAAAAAGGAAGGGTGTTCGATTCGAAAGGGCGTTCGAATCTGAAGGGAAATAGTGAGAGTGCCCAGCGTATTTACCGAAACATATCGCGCAGGGGTATTGGGGTGCGACTGACGCTTTGTTCAGAAACGGCCAGGCAAGTCCGCGTGTGCAGCGCACCAAAAAAAAACGCAACGGGGGTACAGGGACTCGACGGACGCGGTCTTCAGAAACGACCCGGCTTGCGCGAGAGGTGCGCAACACAGGATACGCACGGTCCACACGTGTGGAGATATGTAGTGCGGATCGTGATGGGCAAAAGCCCTGCAAGGAGGGGCGGGGCGGCTTAACCCTTTTACTACTGCCAAAAAGAACGTACACTAAATCCAAGTAGTTAGTCCCCAGAAACGCCTGTGCAGTTGTCAAGGGGATATCAAGGGCATGAGAACATCGCATCCAACATCGGAACGAAGCAGGCTCCGAATACTGCGCAAACGTATGGCAGGTGCTCTCACATGCAGGGCAGACACTTGTTTAGCGACACGTTGAGCACGGGTGCTTGGGGAAGGAAGCATGAGGAATACATAGAGCACACCTGCCCTTATCGCGTAGCAGACGAGCCATAAGCTCCTCTCGCTCCTTCCTCGCGCGCTCTCTAAGGCTCACGGCTTCGGCCTCCCTGCCGCCAAGCAAACTACGCAGAGATTCCGTCTCTGAGCAGAAGGACAAAACACATCGAGCGCCACGGTAAGCATGTAAGATTTGCTATGGTGCGTTTGCCATTGTTCCTGTCATTAGTAGTTGTAGGACTTAACTGAATTGTTCGTATGTATATCACCCCGATCGCTGCCCCTGCCATTGTTATCACCGTACCGCTCACTTAAGACTATCGCAACTACTCGTACTATTGCGAGACTGGACTTGCCAGGCGAAGGGTGCGTATTAACGCGGAAAGCAGACAACAATGGCGTGGTTCGACGGGGTTCGATGGAGTCAGGTTGCGTCGAATCATCATATCACGTATTATGAAGACGTGTGATGTGGCAGGTGCATTGTCCAAAACATTATGAGACTATTCACTTGAAATAGGTATACTATACTATTACCTATACTATTACCTATACTATACTATTACCTATACTATTACCTATACTATACCTATACTATACTATTACCTATAGTATACCTATAGTATACCTATTGTATGCCTATAGTATACCTATACTATACCTATAGTATACCTCACCTATAGTATACCTATAGTATACCTATAGTATACCTATAGTATACCTATAGTATACCCATAGTATACCCATAGTATACCTATAGTATACCTATAGTATACCTCACCTATAGTATACCTATAGTACACCTAGAGTATACCTATAGTATACCTCACCTTTAGTATACCTATAGTATACCTATTGTATACCTATAGTATAACTCACCTATAGTATACCTATAGTATACCTATAGTATACCCATAGTATACCCATAGTATACCCATAGTATACCTATAGTATACCTATAGTATACCTCACCTATAGTATACCTATAGTACACCTATAGTATACCTATAGTATACCTCACCTATAGTATACCTATAGTATACCTATTGTATACCTATAGTATAACTCACCTATAGTATACCCATAGTATAACTCACCTATAGTATACCTATAGTATAACTCACCTATAGTATACCTTTAGTATACCTATAGTATAACTCACCTATAGTATACCTATAGTATACCTAGAGTATACCTCACCTCACCCAAACACCGACAATGAGAAAACGTTGGAGTACAACCATACAAATATGAACAATCCCATATCCTAGGTATACATCGAACAATTTATAAAACACAAAGGATATCCAAACGATATTGGATGGTTCCTAAGCTGAAGAGCCCTGTCAGTCATAAATACATTGGCAAAAAATTGCTTCGTACTTCTTTTGGAGCATGCGCCTACCGTCCATACCTGCGCGGTGAGAGGCGAGCGCTGACTCCAGCAGGTTATTGCTATCCTCTAGGACGGTGCAGCGCGACATCGTGCTCCCGTGCTCCGCTTGGAGCTTCTCCAGCCTTTCGTCAGGTGGTGGGTGTTGGGTCGTACGTTGCGTCGGTTAGCGCTTAGCGCAGTTCTTCAATCAACACGCTTTAGCTTTCAGAAAAAGCCAAAATTGTCAGCCAGAATCAAAACCTTTTTGCTGCAGTTGGTCGTGAAATGCCATTTGCGTACTACTCTGCAGGTAACACCGTTTGGGCATTACAGTAGTATCAATATGAAACGATCCTCACATTTTCGGACAGAATGGTATCATATGGTATCGTTTTCTCCTATGCATTGTATGGCACACCTTCTGGTCAAACGAACGCATGGCTCAAACCATGATCAGACGAAACACGGTAACGCGCCCGTCGTGTTCTGGATGCCCCGGCCACAACGTCTACAGGCTCGATTGCTGCCGTTAATATCAAGACACCCTAAACATGTAGACCCTCCTTGATGCTGCTAGATCCCTAAGCACCCCTAATGCTCGCTTTCAACAACCGACCTTGCGCATGAACCGTACAACGCACAGCCTTCTGCGGGTGCCAACCCGCAAAAAAACAAGACTCTGCGTGTCCGGAAGACTAGGAACTGTTGGACAGAGGGAGCAGAAACTCCAACAGCGAGAAGAACAAGCCGAAAGTTGTGCCGGGTCGGGGGGTGTCTACACTGACCGACCATACCTTTCACACACAGGCAGTACCGACCGCACCTTTCACAGTGACCGACCGTACCTTGCACACGGTCCGACCGTACCTTCCACAGGGACCGACCGCATATTTCACAGTGACCGACCATACATTTCACAATGATCGACTCTACCTGCCACAGTGACCAACCGTACCTTTCACAGTGACCAACCGTACCTTTCACAGTGACCGACCACACATTTCACAGGGACCGACCGACCGCACCTTTCGCATGACCGACGGCGCCTTTCACAATGACCGACCGTACCTGTCACTGACCGACCTCACCTTTGAGTGGAACGCTTAAGCTGGTCCTGTAGCAGTTGCGCCTCCTTCATTAGCCTCAGTTGCTCGGAGGCAGCCTCGGCGCTGCTACGGTACCTGTCAGAAACCTGCGAAAAAACAACGCAAGGCTTATGCCGGGGACAAGCTGAACGGGCCCCGTTACGCGAATTCGCCGCAAAAACTGACTGAGTGCATGGCCGGAGACTTCTGCTCCCCGGGCTCACTGCTCATCACTATCGCACTATCGCATGTCGATGGGTACACCTTAACGGGGGTTACGTTGCCGTGTGGAGTAAACGCGGTTATGGGGCAGCGCGAACCACGGCTGCGTCCGCAAGTATGATAGGCCTCACAACCGCCCCACGAAGTAAGAGATCTCGATACAGCGGGTGGCGCTTCCCTCACGGGCTTGAGAGGTTGCATGCCGACCGCAGGAGCACAGCTTCAATAGTAGCACTACTTTAACTGAAGCATAACCTTCACGGACCCAAGTTGCGCGCGGTCTCTGGAGCACGGCAATGCTGTCAACGTTTAACAACACGCCGTAAGACGGGTGCCGAGGGGCAGTATGAGGACTGTTTCTTGTGTTCAGTACGTAACTGCTTCGTTGGGGCAGGCCGGGGTGAGTTCATCGCTGGGCGCTCATGATGCCAGGGACACGAAGGGTCGACGTATAACGCCACAGAACAAGGGGTATGTGAGTGATTGAACTGGAGGCACCTGCCTGTGGCATATGAAATGCCTCAAGTGAACCATGTCACCGCGGCGAGGTGTTTTGATACTGGATACTACAAATACGAGGTGTCCTAGCTACCCGCACTTATAGCTATTCGAGGAGGGCTTAGAGTTTGAGTAGGGGTCAAGGTGTCGGAAGCCCCCTGCTGCACTCTAGCGGAAGGGGAACGGTATTCAGCCGTTACCTAGGGTTTCCAAGCTGCTGAACCCGTGCAAAGGCGGGATCAGTGTCTTGGGAAGTCTGGCCTCCACCTCGTGTTTACTGAACACGGCCCAGAAAAGAGCAATAGAACCAATGTCACGTACCACTGCTGTGCTTGTATATCACCCGCACCACCCGCATACTGCATCTTATCGTATGGTGACACTCGAACGCTCGCTTTGGCACATTATACATCATACATCTTAGTATTAATACTACTGTATGTACTGCTGTAACACCCTTTTGTTTCTGAGGATGGTCACTACTTGAAGATTCTCTATACCTCGCCCAAAAAACTTGTGTTGAGCAAACTGAAGGTGCAATCCGATGCCCAAACCCATGGCCTAGGTATAAAACATACTCAAGTTGCCAAACAAGGATGACATTCCGACGATTTCGGGTTAAGGAACCCCGTAATTCCGAAAAAAAATAGCGAAAAAATGCTATACTAGTAGTGAGTAATACATCTATCGTACCACGCGTCCTTCGCACTAAAAAGTGCTATCATACCTTGGAATTACCACATTCCAAGAACTGGAAATGCTAACCTCCCAATACACGAGTATAGGATACCTAAAACGAGGATCCGAGTACACGTGGGTGCTTGCATAGGCCTACAACAAACTCGGACAGCATCCAAGGTGAGTGATACCGATTCAACCCTTGGACCGTCCACAGTAACACTTGCATGTTGTCTCTACCAACTCTCAGACCGTTACGCAACCATCTCGTACCTCGTATACCCCGCACATTTAACAGCTTGTTTCTACAATTAAAATACTGCATACCTGCAGTTGTAGGCGCTGCAGCTCATCCTGCATTGTCCTGAGAGCGTCAGAGGTCTCTCCGTGCGATAGACCCTCGGTCAGCTTGTGCCTGAGGATAATGATGTCCTGTTTCGTATCGGCAAGGAGGACGGAAAGCATAGCTTCAGCTTTCCATCAGATTTCCAACCTGTGGTGCATGGGATTTTTAGGTAGTGTAGGCCCCAGTGTCGCAATCGTGCCACTATAATCTGCACAATGCGAGTATTATTCTTATGCGGACTCGTACTCGTAGCGAGTGGCGATTGGGCGATTTCTTCGGTGTTTGTCCGCATCGGAATACAATCACAATAACTTCAACTGCAACAGTCCGTAGCTGTGATGCAGCCGCATTGAGTACATATTAATAGTGTTACTGTAACAAAACGGCTGCCACCGTTCTCCGAGAGCGTGCTCGCTTTCGCGCTTGCGCTTTACAAGAGTACGCAACGTTGAATACACAACAGGTACTACGAGTATATGTCGCAGACGCAGACCGCGCAGCACGCCAGACAAGCCAGAGACAGACATACTACCACTACAAGGAGAACGTATTAATGTATTATTAATAATAGACTCATCCAATACCAGGCAGTTCGTATACAGCAGCAGTACCGGCATCTAATCTACCTGGTGCATGTGAGTCAAAGTGATGACAGGGAGCGATGCTCTATCTCTGGAGTTGTTCTCGCGTTGTTCGTGTGCAGTGCTTAACATAACAGCCGCAGATGTAGGTCTTGGTACCTAGAGGTGTACCTAGAGGTACCAGGTGCCACCCACAGGGGGGTGTGCCCCGTGTGCCCCATGTGCCCCGAGACGGATTATCTTGGGTCGCTGTTTAGGGAGACACGTCTAGCTCCGTCGCCACTACGAAGTTGACAACCTCTACGTGGTCAGCATCGCTCATTGCCCCAATCCACTACCAGATACATATGTAATTTTGTCCCGCTTTTGACCTCCTCTGCTGTACAACTGTTGTATACCAGGTATATCAGATGTACGTTAGCCCCATCAGTAGCCACCGCCAGCTTTCCGACGAAGAATAGAAGTCGGCTTCCGCCTTCTTTGCTTTGTTCTTTGTTGGAAGGTGGAGCCTAAAATACCATTTCGGCCGCTGCTGTGTGAGGAAAAGTTGCGACTTCCAGTACGACACCAAAAGGAAACTGCAAAAGCATCCCGTGACAAAAGCGGATTTCTGTGTGTATGTAACTCAGGTATTCGCGTGTGGAACTACCCACCTTGTCCTGGTCAAGCGTCTGCTGCCGAAGCTTCTCGTTGAGGTTGAGCAAACCCTGGTGCGCGTTGAAAGCATCCTTGAAGGCCACAGTTTGTTCCAAGTTGCGACAGCGCAACTTAGAAGCAAGGCCGCGCAGTAGCTCCGCGTGCCTTTCAGCTGCAGCCATGGTGTGCTGGATTATCGAAATCCTGGTGTGTCTTTGCTAGGCATGCTGTGCTTTGGCCTGGTCGAGCTGCGAGCTGCTGCTGAGAGCTGCGAGCTGCGGCCGACAAGAAGGCATCGATTTAAAAATCGGGAAAAAAATAAGTGAGTAAGGCCTTCGGACTCTTTATAAAACCCTCTGGAGAAATTGAAGCAGGGAGACGGGAGGAGGGGTCATGCATGTACACAGCTTGGATGAGGGTTATCCTTTCTCATCCTCCGTCTTATGCGCACGAGTAAGAGTATACATGAAAGCATGCATGTGATCAGCACGTCTCCAGAAGAAGGGGGCAAGCGAGGGGGACAAAAGTATAAAATTCCCTACCTCGTCACGCCTCCATCGTTTCCTGGAACACCGAAATCCGGTTCTGAAAAGCGAATACCTTTGGGCAAGCTTTGCTTGGCATTACAATTGCTGTTGTGCTTGTGCCCTGCCCTATATCAGACAGGGGCAGCGGACTCCTCGCAAGCAGAACCGGACAAGGCGCGATCACTGCGACACGATCAAGAGGATCTCACCCAGACAACTCTTCTCGAGATTATTTCCCTAAGATAGCGTGACATGTTGCGCAGGCTGGGACTCGTGAAAGAAGCGAACGGAGAAAATGGGCACCCCTCTGAAGCTGCTACAAGCACCTCCCCTGCGGCAACCCATGTCACTGCGCCGTCAGTAGACCCGCACTTGAACTCGAGATACTTCAAGGTCGTGTACCGTGGTGCCGTCGCTGTCCGCTCTAATCCTGCGGAGCCTGCACCGGAGGTTGGTCAAGTGAGTACACACGTAAAACGTAAATACACACTCATCAGCGGCAGCAGTGGTCCTCGAGTCTATGGCACGTGTACTCTGCTGCTGAGTAGAGGTGGAGAGATTACCACTACAGGTCGACTTGTCAGAGGAAGGCTCGAGCAACACAGCAGTATGATAGAGGACACCGAAGTAATGAAGTAATAAGAAACAGGGATATAGGCAGGCCGATCTTTTCGGGAATGTAAGAAATTCGGGAGCCATTATACTAGAGTTCGTGTAGGACACACCCTCTACCCAATAAAAACCCCAGCCTGGGTCAGTATGCCTGCTTGCGTATTACGCACTGCTGCTGTACATCTTGGTGTCCTTCACACCAGCTGCTTCACACCTGTATAGGTCGACTGGACTCATTGGAGGAAGGTTCGAGCAGCAGTCCTGCCAACAGGACTGTTGGTGTTAAGGGTTAGGAATAGGGGTTGGGGTGGGTCTACGCCTGCCCGTTCCTTGGTGTCAACATCGGACGTGCTTCCTATTCATAGTACCTAGACCAAACCATCGTGAGCAATCGGCAACCCGACCTGAAAGATCTGTCCTGAGTCGTTGTCAAGTAGGCTCGATTTGAGCCAGTTAATTTTAGTTCGAACGCGAGCAAGGGTACGAAGCAGCCTGGAGTGCAACGCATGTACCAGAACACCCGTACCAGGGACAGGGCATCTATGTACATGCTAAGACAACAAGCAATAAGAAATCCAGGCTGGGGTATATGGGAAAATAATAAATTCGGGAGCCGCTATGCTGGAGTTAGTGTAGAACACACCCTCTCCCAAATAAGAAACCCAGCCGGGTATACTTCGAAGTATACGTACAAGTATATCCGTTTCGTACTACGTACTGCCGTAGGTGTCCTTCACTCTGTGCATGCCGACTCGTTGGAGGAAGGTTCGAGCAGCAGTCCTGACAACAGGGTTGTTGGTGTTAAGGGTTAGAGATATGGGTTGAGATGGGTCTATGCCCGCCCGTGCCTTGATCTCAACATCGCGCGTGCCTCCTAGACCGAACAATCGTGAGCAATGGGCAATCCAACTCCTGAAAGGTCGGTCCTAAGTCGTTGTCAAGTAGGCTCGATTCGAGCCAGCTGCTTTGAGTTCGAGTGCGAGCAAGGGTAACAGTTTCGAGTGCAACGCATGTACCAGTACACCAGTACAGGACACCTACCGGTATATGTGCATTCTAAGAAAACAAGCAATGAGTAAGAAAGCCAGGCAGAGATTTACGAAAAAATATGAAGTTCGGAAGCCGTCATGCTGGAGTTAGTGTAGAACGCACCCTTTCTCAAATAAGAAATCCAGCCTGAGCCAGTATTTCTTATTACGAGCCCCAGCCAATCAGCGAGCAGCCTATGGGGTTGGGGTTCCCACATCGTGCGGGGCGGTGCCGACTCGAGGGATCGCTGTCCTCGGTTGGTCGGAGTTGTAGGGATATAGGGGGGGTTTTGATCCGGGTGTGGACCCTGTTCTCCCTGGGTGCAGCGGAACCTCGATGGCTATATTCAGCGCCAATTTTCTAGAAATAATCAGTGGCCTCTGGCATAGATTTGGCCAACCTATGATCTGCTAGAATCGTGGAGTAGTATACACCTGGTACCTGGTAGTGTATAGTATAGCGATCCAAAAAGCTGGCAGTGCGGTCTTGCCAACCTTCTATAAATCGGAAAGAATAGTAGGGCAGCAGTACAGGTCCGGCAGTACCGGTACCAGCATGCTGCGCGCGCGCCGTACATCGCCTTCAGTTGCACTTCGGACACGCCCCCCGTGTACCCCATCAGCCCGCGAGCTACTTTGTGTGCCGATGCTTTCATCGTCACTTTTATGCTATCATACTGGACTCGTCACTTTTTTTCAACATATTTTCCCTCAAAAGTGCCGAAGGGCGTGCGTACGTGATGGACCCAGAGAGGTACTTTCACCATAGTCGAGAGCCGCAGCAGTACAGCGTCATGCATGCCAGGTACTGTATGTGGCCTGCTCGGGGCCTTTGTCGGAGGTTAGTACAACCAACATTCTCCTTCCGTAAGCTGTGGGTCTTTTTTTTTGTTTTAGGTGTTCACGCACAGCAGTCGTACGCACCCCTGGTACAGCAGCAAACTGGAGAACCGCAGTCATCCTGCCTGTGAACCACAGGCAGATCTTGTGAACCACAGGCAGATGAAGTTCGTATCGAAATGTCGAGGATCACTTCTCTGGTCCCTTCATGTACGGTATCATCGTACTATTAATAATGAATACCACTGTGGACAACAAGGATTTAGGGGGAAATAATATTGATAGGTTTTGCCTTCACCACGTACCAATGGAAGATGTATCGGAAGTAACTGATATATGCTGTCCGATAGTGGAATCTGGCAGGCGCACCGTTCCCTGCCCCACCCCCCCCCCCGCGCTCAGCACTGCCTCCATACTAAATGTTGTAACGTGTTACCTCTGCCTCTACCCGCCCTCGCCACACACTTGTTTTTGTTAGTCTTGCGTTGGCCACGGCTGGATGGTTTTTATATGTGGAGAAGCCATTCGGTGTCGGCGATGGGATCCCTTTTTTCTTGGACTCTTGCGTTGCTCGAGCAGTCATTCGGTGTCGTCGGCGATGTGATCACTGTTTTTATTAATCTTATGTTAGACATTTTTATCAGTGGAGAAGTCATTCGGTGTGGGCGATGTGATCACTCGTTCTTCTTTGTCTTGCGTTGGATTTTTTTGTCGTCTTTGCAGTATTTTGGCGTCGGCGATATGACCGGGCCTCCACACTGTAGTTGTATTTTGTATCTGTTGTTCTCTGCTCGCCCTCGCCCCTTAATATCGAGTTGGGTCCGAACGGCTGGATGTGTTTGACCGGCCGTGCGGTCATTCTGTTTAAGCGATGTGATCAAGATGTGATCAAGATGTGTTCTTTATCTTGCGTTGGATGTGCTTTGTCGGCTTTGCAGTCGTTTGGGTTCGGCGATGTCATCGAGGTGTGCGGGCTGGCGGTTGCCGTGCCGGAGGGAGTGGTGGTGGAGGTCAAGCAACCGTTAGGGGGCTGGGTTTTCCAGAAGCACGGCGACAGGACTCTGCTGGAGGAAGTCGAGGCGCTGAAGGTGAATTTAACAGCTAACCCTGACCGTAACTCTAACCCTAAGGTGAAATCACTTGCTGCTGTAATAGCTTTTAGCTGGAGCAGGTTTTGCGGTTTTTGAAGAGGAATCAACAGCTACTAATAAGAGTTGGTGCAGTGTTGACGCCTTTGCCGCTGTGCTCTCTCCGTATGAGTTATTTTGTAGTCGAATTCGCACGTGATGAAATGTTTTGTAGCCGAGGTGTGCGTGTAACAGGTTTGGGAGCTGGTGCAGTTTTAACGGCTTGTGCGGCTTGCGGTACCTTTGCCGCTGCATATACTTCGAAGTACTACAGTAGCGCGGTATTAAATGCTTTTATAGAAATTAGGAAGACACCTCAGCTGTGGGGTGGAGGGTTTTATCGAGCTTCATCTTTGCACGCTGCGTACGATACGATACTTCGATCGCGCGTGTTATGTACGGGATGTGTATAGTGTAATTGTGTAATTGAGTAATTGAGTAATTGTGTAATTGTGTAATTGTGTAATTGTGCAGTAGAGTATAACCTCATCATGAACAATATTGGTCGGTGTTTTGTGGTCGAAGTATATGTGTCGATCGCGCGTGGTGATGCCCATGACGCTGCGCGGGGGCGCTGTTGCTACTACTGTAATATTAATAAGGTGATTGCGTTGCTTGCTGTTGGGGCCAAAGATGCCTGTTGGCGGTCTAATATTGGTCCATCAAAGCCTCTTTATATACTACAGTAGATTTAGTAGAGCTGTGAGTCGGTACGACTTAAGTCACCAACTAGTTATTAGTCGGACTAATAGTTAGTCGTTTCCTGGAGGTGCCAACTATCCGACTTATGGGTTTCCATACTTGCAGGAAGGGGTGTTTGGTGCGGGATACGTTTTTCTTTTTATAGGCGGGGGCACCTCGACTGGGTGGAGCTAATTTATTATTCCGGTAAGTCGGCTGGAGATCAGCTGGTTTCGCCAGCCGACTTGCCGACGTAAGTCAGTTAGTTGGCACCTACCGATTAGTTATTAGTCGTGAAATCCTGCCGACTCACGGCCGCCGTCAAGGGGCAAGAGTGCCGTCAACCGGTTTTTGGTTATTTGGTTGGATCGATGACTAGCCGCGTCATTCACTCGTGGTGTGGAAATGTAGCTCAACGCACTGTCGAACATCGCAAATAGGTTTGGATGCTGGTCAACAGCATAGCTTTCGGGGAAGTTTTTACTGAGTTTGTCCTATTAATAGGAGAGTGGAGGGTGCTTGTATATAGAGCTCGGAAATATGCGCGTTTCTTGCTCTTCAACTCGCTCCGCCGGGACGCATGGAAATGCAACAAATGGACATTTAACACCAAACAAAATCGGAAACAAAATACTGATTTATACGTATACTTTTATACGAAATGGACATTTAACACCAAACAAAATCGGAAACAAAATACATTTACGTATACGTATACTTTTATACGTATTACAAGGTTCCCCTGCGGGATGTGGTTGGCTTGAAATCATCGAAGTCGGTGTCGCAATTAGATAAGTGGGAACAGAGATGTTCCTATTATTAGATATAACCAGGTACAACGTAACAAAAAAAGTTGAAAACTGAAGAAAAGGCAATTAACCAGCGCCCAAGTAACAATGTAACACCGACCAGCCCAAAGGAGTTTATAGTTTATTATTATTATTGCACGTCATGGTATTGTTTTGTTCGTCATCTGACAATATTTGCATTAAGTTTTTTGCTTTTTGTTTTGTATCTGGCGGCAGGTGGAGGAGGGCGACTGGTGGTATCGCGTTGTTCACCCTGCCGGAGCTCACTTCGTCAAGATACCCAGCCTGCTACCCAAGGCCCCGCGTCACTTGGTCTCTGTTCCTCAGCACACCGTCGTCCACGCTTGTCGCAGGTGAGGTCGCGTTAAATCACACATATATTTTGCCGATGAAATACAGTAGTATGAAAAATATACATATATCATCAGCCGTCGGCGCATAATCAATTAATTGAGTGTTTATTTTTTGGATACAGTGTTGTAGTAAGATGTAGAATGCGTAGAACATGAGTCAGTTACGAACAAGGTGGGTGTTTGTTGCAAGCTGGGTGTCGATCGTTCAATCGGCAGGACTGACAGCTGACGTATATATTTATACTTCCAAGTATTGGTTTTGTAAAATTATCGTGTGAGACGCGTTCCACGATAGAGGTAGCATTTTTGGTGTTTTTATTTTCTGGATGACGGGGCTCCTTAACCCAAAATCGTCGGAATGTCGTTCTATTTTTGCAATTTTCTTTTTATGTATGGATGGGCTACGGGTTTGTTTGTTCATCGGATTGCGCTTTCGGTTTGGTCAAAATCACTTATTAATAGTATAGAGCTCCTCGAGTGAGGAGCTTCATAAAAAAGATGGTGAACCTCTATCGTAGAATGCGTCGTGAGAGGCATGACGCCGCTAAAACGTGGAGGTATTATATGTCGCTGAAACGTGAAACCGTAGAGTGCGGTGACCGTGGGGCTCGGTAGCGTGGAAGACGTCCACCCCGCCGAAACGGCAAAGTGTAGAGCACCATCAAGCTCAGACGCCACTCTACACGCATCAGAGCACGAAGGGGTTGAATGAACACTGCACCATTGCAGGGCAGGGTGGCTCTTTTGGTGAAAGGTCTACCTACAACATGGCGACACGGACAGAAGCAAAGCAAGCAATACGCAACCTCAGATCGATAAATGAATACCTGGTATTGTACCAGGTAGTAGGTTGTTTTTTGTAAAAAACTAAAAGTACGCTACAGCTGTGAGATCGAGGAGTATGTGTGGGGTGAAATAGTTGTTTCATTGTTATCTTTTAGAAGATGATGATTTTAACATCCGAGGAGGCGATATTGATTGCTACCAGGGTAAGCTAAACCGTGAAATAGGACACCGGTTGCAGCGACATTTCACTGCACATGCTTTAACTTGGGGCAAGCTGCATATTGAGTTGATAGGCTGAACAGCGTAGAAGGACACCGTTTGCAAGGACATTTCATTGCAGAAGCGATGAGTATGATAACCTGTTTTGTTCTTGTTTGGGGATTTTGTCCTTGAGTAACCATGCTTTTATGAGTGATGCTTTGTGATCTCGTGCTTCTATGTGATCTCGTGCTGCTAGTAAGGAGGCTATTAAGTTTGCGAGATGTACGATATATGTGTGTAACGGTCTGGGGGCACGTAGAGACGACAGGCATGTTTTTCTCTTGGACACTTCATATGCCACTGGCAGATGCGGCCAGTCTACTTCGTAATATACTCCATGTTCTATGTCTACCCTCCGTGTTCTTCTCTCATGAGTGCCTTTGTATAAACCTGACCCGCCCAGCCCCTCCACTACGTACTATGCATCCGATAGAGAGGGATGATATGCAACGAGTCGAATGGGAAAAAAATAGTTTAGGCGAGGTGGTATCGCGCGGCAGTTCTAGAGTAATCGCGATTCACAGAGTTCATAAAATCTCGCGCTCCTCGTTCAACTGTCGTACGCTTGCAGGCATACCCCCCCTGGCAGCAGCGTGACGTATGTTGAGCTATCGGGCAACAAGGGCTGGATTGTCGAGTCGGCCTCGGAGCGGAAGGTGCTGGAAAAATCAGCGGATGGACAGTTCATGGTGGAGCACATTACAGGTATAGTTACACGTTTCTGATTTAGTTGGCCCTTTGAAAGGACAATACTGATATCTTATCATACTGCATGATACATAAAAATGCTACAATAGAGGGGGGTTGGTTGTAACTATTTCATTTTGCAAAAAATGGCTGCGATATGAATCATGTCACAGGTTTAGCTAGCCCTTTGAATGAGCTTTGCGTTCTGATGATGTTTTTAGGTTGTTTCTCATTCAAAGTCCTCTACTTTATTCGCTCAACCGTACACGATACGTGGCATTTGCATTGACTACTGTGCTTACTGCATAACAATGTAGCACCTCTGTGGCGTAGTTTTGTGACCACAGA
>JBBMKB010082399.1:0-12307 GCA_037833945.1 Alaria marginata
TTCTGATACTCGTACTGCGGAAGGCTCTTCCTAGACGGTGGGTAATATCGCAGCATCTCATGTTTTTGATCGGTAGAAACGGGCCTCAAAAGGGTTAAAGCGTAAATGGGTACAAACGCGAGGCTGAAGTATCACGCAGCTTGCAAATATTAAGATTAGCATCGATCACTCATCGATCGAGCTCACAGCGAACGTGTTTGAGATCATTTGATAAAATACCCGACAAGCAGAGCAGCAAGCAAAAACGTGCCCCCGTCGCCGCAGGGGTTCCTCCCTCTGAAGCACCACCCAACAGCAGTTAGAGTACCAGCGGAAACAGTTTGGGCGCCCGATGTGCTAATACGCTACCTGCGACGCTCGTAGGTGCATTTATTTCGGAGTGCTGCCTTTTTGTTGCAACGGAAAGACAATCAGCTCATTTTCTCGAGCACGACAACGAGCAGCAGCTGACTAAAACTAGAGAGCGAGGTTCGGCCGGAATTTCTCCGTTTCTTCTATACTGGGCGGTGGTGCCGGCATCGCGACGTTCGTGCGGCCATATAGAGAACACGCCAGCGGGGGTTCCCCAGTTGTTTGTTTGCCAGTGACATAGGAAAACCGGCCGACACGTCAATCTTTGTTCAGTCGTGATTTTGCTAGCAAGACCAGCGGCGGCGCAGGGAGTGGTCGCCAAGGTATAACCCACCAGAGGATGGTGCTACACGTTCAGACACCCTGTGATATATATTGTTCCTATGTTTGACAGCGGAAACTGACATTAGCGTACGAGTACATATTTCATATTTCTTTTATAGGTATAATATAGGGGGGGGGTTGAAATTTAATTAATTCATACTATTTCAAGATATTAATTATTTTTTATGGTAGTAGAGTGCGGCTTGAAATCAACAAGAACACGCATACCGGCTCTCTCATAAGAAAGATCCCCACAACAATCTTGGCCTAACCATTACGTGAAGTAAGAAGTTCGACAGCTGTTGTCACTGAAGTTAGTATAGGACACACCCTTTCTCAAAAATACGAAATATAGCCTACAACCAATATCTCGGGTTCTTATCAGAGCGCCGGCACTCTGTATGAAACGTACTCGGTGCAGCCCGTGATGCATACTGTAACCGAGATCAGCAGCCTCGGAAAACTTCCTTTTCCCCTTCGATCACGCGTGCTGCGATAGATAGGGGTAGCAAATTTTCGCCAAAACAAATGCTGACTGTGATTGGGCTCGTCAATCCAGAAATTACGCAATGATATCGCTGTGTTTTTCAATATTGTTCTTTTCATACCTAGGTCATGCTACTTTTTCATCGGGTTGCAGTATTTTTTTTCTTCTTGAGGCCAGGTTTTGGGTGAGACATAAGTATAAAGCTCCTCAAGTAAGGAGTCTCAAGGAAAATTGGGTGCACTCTTTTGCCGTACGTAGCGGGCGTAACTTGGTGTGGCCCTTTTCCTCTACCACCAGGTCACCGCCGTGCACAAAGAAAGAAAGGCACCAGCGTCTGTCGCGCCTTTTTTCCTAATGAAAAGAGCGAAAAGTATCTCAGCCTTGCTTCAGCTGTGAGATGGAGGGTTTCGTTGAAACTACTCATGTTTTCAAGTTGCGTGTGATACTTCGATCGCGCGAAAAAAAATACCTCAGCGTTGCCTTTGTTTGCTGTGAGATCTAGGATTTCGTCGAACCTCCTATTTTCAACTTGCGTGCGGTATTTCGATTGCGCGCGCTACGGGGTTTTGGCCGGGGTACGGGATGATAACCTCAGAAGAATCTTAGACAACTCGCTGGTTGTGGCTTTACCCCCCACCCGTTTTGCTTGAACCTTGCGTAGCGAGAGGGGTTTGCTTCGATGGTTACAGGGACCACGCAATGTATCTTCTTCAGCAAATAATCCTTCTCGGGAAAACGGCGTCGGGTGATCATAAGCGCGCGCCCCACTTACTACCAGCGATCGAATCATCCACGTCGCTACGTGCACATCGGTAGCGCACTATGTGTCTTGTCGCCTGGCTTCGGCTGCGTCACCGACACTGAGTGACTCCGTCTCTCTGTGTCCGTGTCGCCCTTTGCGGCTCAGATCTCCAGCACTTCGCACAAAGAGTTGTGCATCACGACCAGGGTAGTTAGTTACAGGTTACTGCCCTACCCGATAGATGATACCGAAAGACCGTTAGAAAATCGTGCATCACGCATCACACATGATACGCATCGCACGGCCGGTCACGGACGGTTACGGCTGTCCACGGATGTCACACGACACACGACACACGACGCATCACGATGGGGATATGGTATCTCGTATATGCCAGATCTTGATCAGGTGCCGGATATTATCAGGAGGAGTTACAGTAGTAGACACAGGTTACAAACCAGGCAGTTACCTAGTATATGATAAGAAGGAGATTTCGCAATCGTACATGACACATGTCACATTGCACGCATCACACGGCCGGTCACGGACGTCTGTTCCCGCGGATGTCGAACGACACACGACACACGACGATGAAGATAACCCGAACCAGATCCTGACCAGGTACCAGATGTCAGGAGTTAGATACATACAGTAGAGCTATCAATGATACGACAATATCGTTACACAATCCTGCATTGCGTATCATACACGGCACGCATAACACGGCCGGTCGCGGCCGCTTGTTGTCACGGACGTCACACGACACACGACATACGACGATAGAGGTATCTCGTACCAGATCCTGACCAGGTCGTATCAGGTACTACTGTAGGATGATCTTGACATAGGTTACAGGCTCGGCAATGGTACAATAATAGGACCGTACGCAATCCTGCATCAAGCATCATACATGGCACGCATCACACGGCCGGTCACGGCCGGTTGTTCTCACGGATGTCGCACGTCACACGACACACGACGTTGGAGAGACCTCGTACCAAATCCTGACCACGGGTAAGGTATCAGGAGGAGTTACAATAGCTACAGGTCACCTGACCGATACGGTAAATGCCGTTTCACAATCCAACATGACACACCACACATGGTACGCGTCACACAACGCTCGGTCTTGGACGGTTACTCACACATAACACTATACGACACACAATCGGAGCTGCACAATCGAGCAATACGCATCATCACACATGGTACGCATCACGCGGCCGGTCACGGACGGTTGTGTTCTCGGGTGTGTGTTCTCAGGTGTCCCACATTACACGACGGAGGAGGGAGGGATGGGGGCAATACGAGCCCGTCTGTCTGCTGTCATGCTTACACGACACGTGACGATATCACGATCTGGTCACGCTTGACGAATGACGATCTTTCAAAATTCAAATTAAGAAAAACACCGTTACGAACGAAACGGAACTAAAAAAATGCGGCCTAATAAACCCTGCTCTTGCAAGGCCACACAGCAGCAGCAGCAGAGAGGAGAGAGCTCAGCGGAAACACTCAACGCTAGGCCTCCACTTGCAGGGGCACCACAATGGCAGACCGCACTCCCACTGCACGCACGAGTCCGAAAGGGTTTCCGGTAGACCCTGGTGGTGGCAACGGCAGTGGAGGCGCCAGCGTACGGTTAAAGAACAAGCGAATCGCCACTGCTTCGGAGCTTGGCCTAGCCCAGCACCTTGCTATCCTTGACGAGGCAACAGAACTGCCCCCGTTCGGCTTCAACATCGCCGGGCTCGAGCAGCGGCTGGAGCTTCGCCTGGGGCTTGAGATTACTCCGGTGCGGTGGGGTAGGGTGCGGTATTTGTTTGCTGTTGTGCTGCTGCTTTTTCTGGTTGTGCTGTTCTGTTAGGTATGGCATACTACAGCAGTAGTGCTCTAGAGGGCTCTATTTTGAAAATGTTATGCGTGTTTGCGAATATAAACGAGGACAGCAGCTCTACGTAGACACACAGCAGGTGCATATCATACCATTTCCTACTCGTACACAGAACACATTCCCGCAGCAGGCGTCTCTCGCTCTGGGCCGTTTATTTTCGCAGCGAGCCTTAGCTTGCCTTGGATAGGGATGCTATATAGCCTCTCTCGACGACCCCCTTTGATTTTGTCCCGGCTGAACGGGGAGTCTCAGCCAGTTCGTTTGTGACACTGCTTTCGCAGCCTACGTTGTTTGCAAGATCGTCTACGGCCCTGAATGTATGTCCGGTATGATCCGGTGCTTTTGTGCGTCCTTATGTAATGTATCATATACGGGTACTGGTTTGGTACCTGGCAGTCATCATGTTTAAGCAAGCAGAGCAGCAGTAGCGGCCCTCTGATAATGAACTGGGGTAGTGGCCCAGGCTCGATTTCTTTTTTTGAAATAGGGTGTCTTCCACACTAACTTTAGTATAACGCTCCCCAATATCTTATTGCCCCGCAAATCTCAGTGAGTTTCTTGTGGGGCGCTTTCTTATGAAAAAGGTATGGCCGATACGTATTAATAGTGTACGAGCTCAGTATTATACATGGTATATACCCGGCATGCACTCTGCTGCTGTATCTAGGAAGGGCTGACGCATGGCACACAGCAGCACCTGGTAAAACAGTTACCTCGGCGCTATTGGCTTCCTTCCCGCCCTCTGCCCGCTCGATCGCTTGATTTCAGTCGCTCGAAAAATCGGTGGCGTTCTCGTCCTTAGGAAGGCCGGTCTCCCGAAATCTCTCCGACGGGCACGTTTCACAGACGTCCTTGCCGTTACTGGCTACTATGTTGTCTTCAAATTCGCAGTAAACCGAAGGTCGTCAGAGTACCAGTACCAGTCCTCGGGACCCAGTCAATGACTCCACAGAGTATCAGTCATTTTGGAGGACCCAATCCCAAGGGCACCAGGAGCTGAAACGACTAAGCCCTTGCCAGTCCCACGGGTACCAGGAGCTGAAATGATTGGGTCCTCGCCAGTCCCAAGGATGTCAGGGACCGAAATGGCTGAGTCCTCGCCAATCCCAAGGGAAGCAGGAGCTGAAACGACTAAGTCCTCGCCAGTCCGACCAGGAGCCGAACTGACTGAGTCATCGCCAGTCCCAATGGTACCAGGAGCTGAAATGACTGAGTCCTCTCCATTCCCAAGGGACTAAGAACTGAAATGACTGAGTCCTCGGCAGTCCCACCAGTCCCACCAGTTCCAAGGGCAAGAGCCGAAATGACTGAGTCGTACTATTACGGGGGGCCATAGTAATAGGACCAAATATTGTTAGTAAAAATAGGGATATATATAGTTTTTTTGTGTTTACCGTGGGTCCTGTTTACTATGGTCCCCCGTAATTAGAACTGAAGTGACTTGAGTCCTCGCCAGTCCCGAGGGTACCAGGAGCTGAAATGACTGAGTCCTCGCTATTCCCAAGGGTACCAAGAACCGAAATGACTATTAATAAGCCCTCGGCAGCAGTCCCAAGGGTACCAGGAGCTGAAATGACTGGTACCCAGAGGACTGGTACTCTGACGGCCTTTGCATCGTAAACCGTTTTTTCTATCCGACATCAAGCACACTATTACTAGAGGTGTACCCCGGCAAGTACTGGCCACAAACGGGTACGGTAGTCGGATAATGATGAAAGTGAAGCCCGAACCCGTCGCGGGTAACCCGGGTTTTCAGGCAAAGTTGTCCGAGTATTACGCAAGGGTAACCCTTGTTTGCACTCGGAACAATTTACAGCCCTTTTTCGTACCTGGTACCTGGTCTACTTTGGCGCTGGACGAGACACCTTCAACTCTCCCCCCCCTCTCAAAAACCAGTACGCACAAGGTGCCGAAGTCCGCCCCACAAGCGGTTCTTTGTAGGATGCAGCCCACCTTTCACGCGACTCGCCGAACCCCTCACGGCGCTTCGCGCTTTGTGCAAGCAATGTCTTCCTCGTCGGTGAAAGCCCGACGTGCTCCGTCCCGGTATTGTAGGGATGCGAAGGTCTATAGTCTGGCAGACTACGGCCATGCATGGTAATGCTTACACCCCCCCCCCCCACCCCCCCTCATGCCACCCCTTACTCTCGAGCAGGCTGCAATCAACGAGTGCCTGTCGCCCTACTACAACCTCCGGGAGTGGGAAGAACGCTACGTTGTCACGTCGTTGGGCTCGGACATAGAGGACTTTCCCGGCGAAGGCAGCGGGAACCGGCCGCCCCGATCCCCCCTCAAAGAATTTTATTTGTTTTCCGACGAAGCCGACAACGACAACGACAACGTTGACGATGATGGCGTTGGAGTTGAAGTTGACGAAAGCGACCACGACGTCCAAGGCTACCACGACGACGACGACGTCCAAAACGGTAACGCGCATAACGGGGAGAGTGCCTCCGCTGCCTCCGCCGCAGGGCGGGGGCGCGGGGCGGAGAGCGTCGGGGGAGGCGGGGCGAGGTCGGGGGGCGGGGCTGGGGGAGGAGCGGCGGTGTCTGCGAGGCCTCGTCACCCTGCGGCGGAAAGTTTTAAGAGTTTTGGTAGTAGCAGGTGGCTTTCGGACGGAAAGGCAGGCGACAGCGAGGATAACAACGAATGTGGCGATATCGTCGTTGATAGTGACGCCATGGACGCAGATTCGCCGTAAATTTACCGCAGGTTGGCCACAAGTTGACCGCAGGTTGACGGTGGCTTGACCGCAAGTTGATCGTAAGTTGACTGCAAGTTGACTGTAAGTTGACAGCAGATTGGTCTAGGTCCGTTTTTGGGTTGCGAGGGGTAAGCATCCAACCCCACGCGCCGGCTCTATAAGTATTAACAAAAAAATGGGGAACGGGTTTTGTGCATATATTGGGGCGTTTGTTTACGCAAGCTTTTGGTACATTCGAAGATCCGCGCCCGAACAGAGGGCGAAAAGGGGCGACCAGGGACGCGATAGAATGGGCGAGAGAAGGGGGGGGAGGGGGGGTTGACGAGGGTTGTTAGGATTTTCGATTTTCGCGTTCTCGCGGAAATAACGAAAAGTGGAGGCGAGAGGGGGGAGAGGGAGGCTGTAAGAAAGCACCCCCGTCCCAGTAGCTTCTAAGTAAGCAGGTACACCAGCTAAGCTTATTGTTTTCGAGTCGTTTTCGGCCTTGAGACTCGTTTGGGCGAGCGGAGAGGGAAGCGAGGATGCTGCGCTCCGCAAGATAGGTGAAGACGCCAGCTGAAAGTAGGATTCGTTTTGGTAGTCGTTTGTCGGTTGTCGGTCGACGGTCGTCGGTTTTGCATTTTACGTCACAGTGAAGGTCTCCTATTGTGCCGGTTGAATATTGCCTTTTTCGGTATAGTGCCGGTAAAATCGCTTGGCACGGTCGGAATCCGCTATACTAGTACCAGATATCGGTATTATATCCAATAGTGCCGGTGTCCGGCATACTGCCGGTATTGTTGGCTGGCACATACCGGCACTATAGGGAGACCACCACTGTATATTGAATCGTCCTTCTGGCGGTACGTCGTCCGGACCTTCATTGTTTGTTCGTTGATGCTTCGTAGTTTTGTTGTCCTTGTACCTGGATCGCTCAGAGTACGGGATGCCCTGCGCTGCTTTTTCCCTAGTTGATGACGTTGGCGTGTGCTTTATAACTATTATACAGTAGATTTTTTTCTGGGTGTGTCCTGTCAGCGTTGCGTTTGAGTATCCGTGGCATGTCCGTAGGGCGGGGGTTTCAAGAAAGCTGTGCACAAAGCTGTGCTGAAAGCTGCACAGAAAGCTGCATAGAAAGCTGCATGGAAAGCTGCGCAGGCGTGTTTTTGTTTTTTTTTACCAACCGCGTTGGTGCTGATTGGAGTTAGTACACAGCGTTTTGTTCGGGATAAGTGATTTTTTGCGGTGGGTTTGTGGTGTGCGTGCGTGCGCGTGTGGTTGTGCGCGCGCGCTAACGTGTCTTGGAGAGTATTTTTTTCGTCCTGTGCTTCCGTACACTGTAGAGTTTTTTTTGTCCGCGTGATGTTTGCGATGTGTGCTCGTCAGAAGCTTCCGCGCCGCTGGTGTACTTTTTTTTGTACTTTTGATAGTGTTTGCCGGCGTGCGGGTCGCTCGCCTGCCGAAATTATTGTTCTATCGTTTACCATCTATCATAGTCCTTACATAACTCATCATGCGGGGGGCTACTGTTTTGTCCTTGTGGCCATTGGCCTTAATGCCATACCATCCGAGAACAAAAGGAACAACGAATTGGACACGATGCTACTAATGCCAATGCGTGATGTATCATTTGTCGGGCGGTGTACATACCTTGGCACGATTTCCAATATTTTCTTTCTATCTAGTAAATAGGTTACGAGCCTCGACCCGTGTAGTGCGCTTGTACTCATAGCGAAGGTCGCCGAGCGAGATATAGTCTCGTATGGCCCGGGGGTGTGAATCGCCAGTGAGTGCAAGTATGATGAGTCGAGGGAGCGGATCTCCCGACCTACCCCATAGTTTGAGAGTGGGGGTCACTTGCTTGTCATAAGAGCACTCATCATGAGGTGAACGCATGCCTCTTATTTACTGTAGCTGAAGAGGGTGCTTAGAGCTGACTGACTAAATCATTGCCTTGACCACATATACCGCGACTTTCCAGAAACACCGGAAATCGACTGCGTGCGGCGCCACAGTCAACTGAATGCACCCATCAATACAGTATCCGATGCGTTCATTCAGTGGGATTCCATCTTCACTCCTGGGAGGGTATGTTAGGGCGTGAGCTGTTGGTGTTGCATGCCTAGAAATCGATCCGTCGACCTGAGGATGATCGTGCTCCAACTATCCTAGACGATGATGCCGCAGCGACCGCACTGGCGATGATGATGATCCAGCGGCTCCGATAATGGTGCTCGAGCGGCTTCAGACAGTGATGCTTCAGTGATCGCAAACACATTTACTACTGCTTGCTGTGAGCGCGATTTCACTTGACAATGGTGACGCTTTTTGCATCGCCGAAGCTCATTGCCCGGGATCACCGGAACATCATCGCCCGGCATTGCTGGGGTATATACCATGCCCAAGATTGATCCTTTGGTGTTGCAGTATACCTGGTATCCAAGTACATCCAAAACAAATTCGTGGACGCGCTTTTTTTGCCGAGCAGTAGTAGCTCTAACTTGAAGTCGCACTTAACGTGCAGCAGGCCTTCCGTGTAAAGTGAGCTCGGTAGTCTAACCGACACTAGTGCCAGACTGGACAACGCTCCAGTAATCCGATGGAGATTTTTTTCGAGTCTTGAACTCAGAAAATCGAATCAAGCGCATCGACGCCTAAAATATAGCCACCGAACCATCATCGCCTTCTGGGGTCGCAGGAGCATCCTCGCCTGGTCCAGGAGCTATGCCGTAGCCTCATCGTCTGGGGTCACGGAAGCATATTCGCCTGGGGTCGCTGGAGCACCGTCACTTGGGGCCGACGGATCGACTACCATGAATGCTACCGCTATCTTTTGTAATCGGCCACACATATACATCACCAACAACAGGTTATGAGCCTCGACTTCGAGCGGTCGTTCCTTCCATCTCTATTACCTCTGTACATCAACAAGGGAACATCCACCTGTCTGGGCAGGGAAGTGGAGTTAAGGTGGAGTTAAATGGGAGGTGCTTCCCTTCGAATCTAGAATGTAGGAATGGGGAACACCTACTCATAGGACCTGCCGCGCCGTGGTAAGCGGTTTCCCGCTTCAATCTACAGCTTGCTGCTCGCGTATCATACGACCGTTGCGCGCTCATACTAATACACGGTTGGAAAAAACGGGGATATAATTTGTTTGGTCGCTGTCTCTGGGTCTTCCGATTTCGACACGAGGTCCTCTCTGTACGGGCTTTTGGTCCACGCCCATACTATACGTACGGGACATGGCCCTACATGGTTTCAGGGTCGGCCATAACCCGTAGGTGCACGTCGCAGTGACGGAGATCTGTCACAGCTCAAACTAAAAACCACAGCGGCAGGTAGTAGGCTTTTCTTGTGTAGGGTTTTATAAGAATTGGTACATAGCTCTGGCTGGACCCACGTAATGGCCCTGCACGACTTGGTTTATGTTGCGCCACGTACTCAACTCCAGCACATCGTTTTTGATGTGAGAAAAACAGAAAAAAACAGTCGTGTGTGCGGTACTCTGGTACTCATAATACAGACAGCAGCACAATTGATAGTATCAAGATAAAAAACAACACGATTTAACATGTCAGCTCACGTTTTCATCTCAACATGCAAAAAAAGCTACAGCACCATTAAATTAGCGATGCACAGGGCTCTAGACTAGCTAGAGCTCCACCATTTTAGACACTGGGTAAGACGTACATACTTGCTTTCCCGTGGAGAAATCAGCGCCGACATTGCAAACACGCCGAAACCCACAAAAAAAACACTCTGACGTTGCTGAAACTCTTACCCCCCCCCCCCATGTCATCTGCCACCCCATTCGTTATTCTTTTCTACGAGGTACAGGAGGAATATACGCTCAGGCATACCGGCACGTACCACAGTAGTACCGTGCGTGAAGGCTACTGATACGGTCCTCGCGGCTCAAGCCCAGCGCAAACACCAGGTACAGAACCACGGTCACTCTGAAATTGCGTTTTTGCCCAACGTACCACCCCGTCCGTCCTCCTCAAAAGCCTTACAATTCTTAGACAGTAGAAACAGCTTAAACTTAGGCAACAGGCACCCGCGCACTTAAACTCCTTCACAACACCCATGGTCTTGAGGGACAAACAACTTGGATTCAAAGTTGGACAATTTTGCAGCAATGGTAAAAAGGGTTATAACCTCTACCCAGGCCTACAAAAGACAGCAAAAAACAGCCCGTAATATTGTCCAAGAATCGTCGGCCAATGTCACGTCTCCCCCCGTCGACCCTCACCGACGCTCTCTCACTATCCACCCCGCTGCCCGCTGCTTACCACCGCTCTCCCTCCATCAACCATACCATGCTTGCTGTCGTTCACCAGGTAAGCCTTTCGTAAACCGAACCAAAACTCGCGCGAAAGATAGCTAGCTATACCTCTGCACGTCTGTGGCGCGACATCACGTTGTCACATTCTCGTCGTCGTTGCACCTCTACGGAAAACACCGAGGTCGTCCAGAAGGCACGACCCCCCCCCCCTTCACCCTTGCCCCACCCCCGCCGCGCCATTGTGTCAGCGGTCCTTGCCGCGGTTGCTGCCATCGCGTGTCGCTTTGCTGCTCTACTCCTCTCCGCGTCATGCCATTTCGGCGTGAAAGCCTCTGCTCCGTCCCCGACGCGTCGAAACCGTCTAGCGGCCTTTTGTGCAGCTTCGTGCCACCCTTCGATATTCATACCGCACCCGTTCACATGTCCCCCAAGTGCCCCATCCAATCCTTGTCCTGCCCCCCGGAGTAACCCTCACCCCAACCAGCTCCCCAAACATCAACCTCCTCGGTATGCGCTCCTCTCCCATGCGAGCCACGAAACCCGCTAACAATATTCGCTGTCTGCACATTGTCGCCTCAATGCTTTCGGAGGATGTCTTGACAAGAAAGACGGCGTAGGAGGGTGTTGTCTGTGCCCTTTCGTTTCCGCCAGCCGAGGCATCGGAAGAGCATGGGACGATGGGCCTACTGTAGCCTGTCCTAGTCAACCTTGTTCGGGCTCCACGTGACGCATCCTTGCAGTAGCGTCGCGATTACCTCGACTTTCAACACCGCACATTCACCGCAGGCGAACCCCCGGGTGGTGATATGTTTCCATCCTGTACCGCCGGAAGCACGACCTGGCCCTTTGTAGGCGCCGCGTGATCTCGATATTGAGTGCTCTGCCTGGGCTGATATCCACACTCAAACACCCAAACTCGATCGTTTGTACTATGAAAAACTCGAGGGCGACCCATGGGCCAGTACTACGCGCTCATGGGTGATATATGGGCGACTCATGGGCCAGAAACTTAAGTATTGGGTGTTCCATGGGCGTCCTATGGGCAATCACCACAAACTCATGAATGATCCATGGGCGACGTATGGACTACAAACTCATGGGCGATCCATGGGCGATCCATGGACGGCCCATGGGTGACCCATGGATAACCACTATAAACCCAGGGGCGACCCATGGGCCAACACCATAAACCCATGGGGCGATCCATCGACCAATACTACAAATGGGCGACCCCTCGGCGATCCATGGGCCAATACCGTACAACTCATGGGTGACCCATGGACCACCATTACAAACTCATGGGTGATCCATGGGCAACCCATCGGACAGCACTGTATACCCATGGGTAACCCATTGCAGACCCACCATATAACCACGGACGACCCATGGTCCAAGACTAAAACCCATCGTTGACCCATAGCGGACCCATGAGCGTCTCGTTCTACAATAGCCCCCCCAACGTTTCTTTAACGAAATCGCCGATTTTGAAACCAGCTCCCGGCCGCATCTCCTGAAATACGGTGCCTCTTGCCACCCCG
>JBBMKB010082410.1:0-12307 GCA_037833945.1 Alaria marginata
GTGTACCGTTTTATGACAATTCTCAAATACGACACTCGAATAATTTCCGTCACAGACACCACAGTAAACTGTGGAATATTGATTGGCCGAGGTATACTATATACCTGGTACAAGGTATACGTTATATCATACCTGTATGTATATATCGTATCGTTGGTACGGGGCGGCATCCGTATGGGTAACATAGGGCAGCATATATAATATGTATTGGCCGAGTTATACTATATACCAGGTACCAGATATACGTTACCAGGTACCTGGTATATCATATGGCTCGATCGTTGGGCGCAAAGAATATCATACTATTAATAGTACATGTATAGACACATGAGACTATTAATACCAGATACATATACACTCGTATACGTGATTGCATTTTTATCGGTATCATATGTTATATAGATTGGCCGATACCAGGTATATAACATACCAGGTTTATATTTGTTTTATGAAATTATATGGTTTGGCGGTGGGGCACATACCATGCAACAAGACTGTCAAGACTAGGTATATGATGGTATCTATAGTCCATTGTGTCTGGATAGTTTAAAGCGAAGCACAACATACTTTATAGTCCATGATGTCTACGGAAGTATGGCACAAAGTATAATATCGAGGCGTATATTAAGACGAAGGGTAATATCGAGGCGTTTCCCTCGGCGCAATGATGGTTGGATTTGGTGCATACGTCAAATTCCCGCTGCCTGAAACGTTGTTTCTTCCTCTCGAGCCTGCCCCCCCTGCTCGAGGGGGGGGATATCGTAGCGGGCGCCTTCCTATGCTCGAGACCTTTCCTCCGCCCGAAGTAGTAACCCAGCTGCTCGCGCTCCCTGTTGCCCGAGGTAAATGGTTGATTTGATTCGTTAATACGCCAGCTTCCCTCTGCTCGAGATTTCATTTTCTGCTCGAGGCTCCCCCCCCTCCGTTCGAGGGGGTGTACTCATCTCTTGCATAGCCGTAGTCATAAGACCATAGACCCTCGAGGGGGGGGGGTTGCAGCGCGCGCCTGCCTCTGCTCGAGACCCGAATTCCCTCTGCCCCAGACTCTGTCCTCTTTTCGAGGCTCCCCCCTCTGTTTGAGGAAGGTATATTGTAGCGCGCGCGCATGTCTCTGCTCGAGACTTTCCCTCTGCCCGAGACTATATCCTCTGCTCGAGGCTCCCCCTTCCGTTTGAAGGAGGGATATTGCAGCCCGCGCTTCCCTCTGCTCGAGACGTTCACTCTGCCCCTCTGCCCGAGGTGACGACCCCGCTGGTCGCGCTCCCCTATGTTCGAGGTGGGGGGTTGATTTGATTTATTGACACGACGGCTTCCCTCTGCTCGAGACCCTGTCCTCTGCTCGGGGCTCCTCCCTCTGTTCGAGGGAGGTACGTTACAGCTCGCGCCTGCCTGTACTTAAGATTTTCCCTCTGCACAAGGATGCCCTCTGCTCGAGGCTCCCTCCTCTATTTGAGGGAGGGATACTGCAGCGCGCACTTTCCTCTGCTCGAGACGTTCCCTCTGCCCGAGGTGGTAACCCAGCTGCTCGCACTTCCCTCTGTTCGAGGTGGATGGGTGATTTGAATTGTTAACGCGACGGCTTCCCTCTGCTCGAGACCCAAATTCCCTGTGCTCGAGACTCGGTCAATGTTCGAGGCTCCCCCCTGTTCCAGGGGGGTATATTGCAGCGCGCATGTCTCTGCTCAAGACTTTCCCGCTGCCCGAGAATTCCCTCTGCTCGAGACTGTTTCCTCTACTCGAGGCTCCCCCCTCCGTTTGAGGGAAAATATTGCAGCCCGCGCTTCCCTCTGCTCGAGACTTTCACTCTGCCCGAGGAGACGACCCAGATGCTCGCGTTCCCCTCTGCTCAAGGTTTGATGGTTGATTTGATGTGATGACACGACGGCTTCCCTCTGCTCGAGACCTGAATTCCCTCTTCTCGAGATTCTGCCCTCTACTCGAAGCTCCTCCCTCTGTTCGAGGAAGGAAAATTTCAGCGCGCGCCTGCCTCTGCTCTAGAGGCTCCCTCTGTTCGAGAATTCCCTCTGCTCGACGCTCTTTCCTCTGCTCGAGGCCTCCCCATCTGTTGGAGGAGGGGATATTACAACGCACGCTTTCGTCTGCTCGAGCTGCTTCCCTCTGTTTGATGCCCTTGCCTATACCCATGGCGCAGGGCTGATAAGCTGACACGCCGAAATCCCTCTGCCCGAGACACGTCCCTCTGTTTGAGGGGTGGCTGATTTGTTTTGCGATTTGATTTGTTGACACGATGCCTTCCGTCTGCTTGAGACCTTTCTCTGGTTCGATGCCCTTACTTATGCCCGTGGCAAATGCTTCATTGAATAGCTGACACACCGAATTCGCTCTGACACTCCCATCTGTTCGAGAAATGGTTGGCCAGTTTTGCCATTTTGTTTTGCCGACACGACGGCTTTCCTCTGTTCCATGCATTTCCTCACGCCCGTTACGGGGAATTGATTGATTAGCTGATATACCGAATTTCCTCTACCCGAGACACGTATATCTCTTCGAGGGATGGTTGATTTGTTTTGTCGACACAACTGCTTCCCTCTGCTTGAGACGCTTCCCTCTGTCCGAGGTGAATATTTACCACGTGTAGTTATACCCTCTGCCATGGTGGCTGCATTGACGAGACGGAATGTTGAAATATATAAAAGGGACGGTGGATATGCCGTGGCTTGCCTTCCCCATTGCATGCAGTCTCATGCAGCCACACAAAATGCCGCGAGCCCGCGGAAACGACGATGCGTTCATATCAATTTCTACAGGCACCTCCGCGGTGGATCGCCGAGGCCAGGCCGACCAAGGTAAAAAACAGAAGTATATTGGGAGTAAGCTGCACCAGCAGTTAACAGAGCGGTCGGCTTACCGCGGCTCGTTCTTCCCTTGACAAATGATAGGTTGAGTCATTTCACGATAGGGGCACAGCAGACGGTCCTGAGCTCCTCACATGATGAGCTACATATCTCAATCGAAACATGACTTCGAAGAAATCCGTTCGCTCATCGCGACAAGCAGCGTTATGCGCTGGTCCTAAAACAACTATACGTGTGACATTATCATCCCAGCTGATTCCTCGCTTGAGGAGCTCAACCAGTCCAAAATGTTTGGCCCGAAAAGTGCAACCCCCACCGTGGGATAAACCGATTGCTAAGTTGGCACTGCTGTAGAGTAATTTGGGGCAATCTTGGTTGCTGATGTTGCAAACTGTGGTTCAGGTGAACAATAAATTTTACAATTTTGTCCGAGATACCTGCGTGGTTACGGCGTTGGATACAAGGCCGCTTATTTTGTTTGTTTTTTGTTTGTGTTTATTGATGTTTCGTTTTTTTTCCGCGCGAGTTGAGCGAATTGCTAATCCGGAACGTTCAGGTTTATGACCGGCAGTTCAAGCACTGCAGCGCGGGTTACCCGCAGCGAGCGGCCGCTTTGGTTGTGTGGAGACGGCTATGATGTTGATGAAACAGTTGCGTAACAGTGTCGTCGACACAGCCCTTGATACACAGTGGTCGCTGTCACGGTAGGGCCACGGATGGGGGTAATACCTTGCTGGTACGCAGCGATTGCATACAGCGCACCGGAGTCATCGCCGTTGTGGCGTGCACCAACCGTGCCAATCACAGATCCCTCCCATCTCCATAGATAGCTGCGCCTCTGTTGCTGGGCCATTTGCTTAGTAGAGTCCGTTCTTCATCCGCTGGCGTGGACACGGTTTTCTTGAAAATACTCTGCCATGACCGGCATTAACGTGTTTGTGCTTACCGTACCGTTACGTTGACACCACTGGGTCAACCGGCGGTTGCTGTTGCCACACCACTTCGGCTGGTTCTGCTTCGGCGGACGCCTTTTCCGGGTACGGCCGTTGCTACACGATGCTTGCCGACACTGCTTTCTGATTAAGCAGTTGCCTCACCGTTATCACCGGCGTGACTGCGTCCTTCGGCGGCGACTATTCATCGCAGTTTCTGACACATTCGTTTCAATATCACGCTGATTACGCCATTCGCTTGGGCTTTACGGTCTCTACGTTTACGGGCAGGGCTGCCTTGTAGTAGCTTTACCAGTGTGGCTGACGGTGTGGCGCCATGGTGGATGCCACACCGCTCTGGCCGACACGGACGTGTCATATCTGGGTCGCTATGTTGAAAATGGGGATTACCGCTCCAACTAACACCGCTCGCTGGTTGCTCTTGAACTTGTTGAAGTCGAACTGCGAAGGCTCACAGCGCGTGGGCAGAGTTTTTGGGTCAAGAGGACCCCGCACGATCGCAAATGATCCAGGAGCTGTTGGCCGAGATTCGAAACGGTGTCGGGTGGGACTTGACCGCGGGTCACACGTCACGATACACCCTTTACGGTTGAAGGGCGCACTTAGCAGGTCTCTAGCGGAACACCGGTAGACAATATCATGAAGATTGGGAGTTCGTCGACGGAACAGGCGGTTCTTTGCTACACGGTGAGGACCACGAGTAGTGTTCCAGCCGTGGCATCTAAAGAAAAGTAGAGGAAGCTCGAAAGCGGGAGCTTTAAAGTGACTACGCGCAGCCACATATTACCCCGCTCCGGCCTTTGAGAACTTGTTTTGCCGCGCGCACTCTACAGTATGCTGGAGGTACATGAAGGCCGGGCAAAATATATCACAAGGGGGGCGTTGCTGGCCTAGTCCGGTGAGTAACCGACGACTAGAAGAACAACAAAGTATGGGCTCAGTACAGGAGTCGCTAGAGGGAGTATCCCAACGGCAGTCCATGTAGCTTGGCATAGCGTAGTGCGGATGCTCTTCAAACAGCTGTGAGCGCTGTCAGACCATCCTACGTTGGACATACAACGCACGCCTTGAAGATACAGTCCATGCGAGCGCCGTTAAGTCTACTTCACTTCGGACTACAAAGCACTCCTGTCGGGTACTCGTAAGGGGTCTGTGTAGCGATCCGGCCCATTGCCTACACGTACGCCACGGTATGCTAGAGGTAAAACAAGAATAGGTGAAACAACCAACCCCAGTGCAGTGGCAAATGGAAGGAACCAGAAAACAGTAGAGTATAGGTAGGACCACCGGCTGGGGCAGGAGGCCTCACCTAATCCGATAGTTGCTTTGAATTATCGGTGTAGGCGCAGAATAACACAACGGCAGAATCGGCAGCCACGAAATTGCAGCCAACGAAGGTTCGGAGGTGGCTCAATGAGTTGGGGGCCAACAGGAGTATGAGGAGCAACCCCGGTCATTGTGCTTTCCCAACCAACCCAAAGCCAGAGAAAAGAGGTTGCGGGAGAAATACTGACTATGCCACCCACCCAGCTTAGCATACAGAAGTTCCTTCGTTCACACTTGTTTTGGAAAGGCGCCGCGCTGAGACCGCACTCAGCGCGGGGTTTAGCGCGGGGTTTATGCCGGGCGAGGCCCCCCTGCTGCGGCAGGAGGCCTCGTCTACTCCAGTACTTACTTCAAATGATCGGTGTAGGCGCGAAAAAATACAACAGTAAAAAGGCAAAAACCAGGGACAGAGAGGTGGCCGCGAAGAGCACTTCCCACGCTGTGTCATGAAACGGCGTCGGCAGCCGCCCGTTGACAGAGTAAAAAAGAGGGATAAGGGTGCCGTGGTTCGTGGGGGCATTGTACACTGGACGGAGGCAAGCGGGTGGCCGCGGCAAGCACAGGAGGATGACGGTGGAAAGGCCTTACCTGATGTCTACGCCCGGACGTTGGTGCGGAATTTTTTCGACCAGGTTGCAGAGATGCCCCCTAGCGACGCAAGAGTGGTGGGCGAGAGAAGAGGGCTCGATGCCGACAAAGATGGCCGATAGACTGATCTCCTCTTTCCAACAAAAGTCCCGTACCAGCTTGTGGTTGATCTCTATCGGTGCGGTAACCGAGAAATTGGCAGGGCGGGAGGCGCGCACTTGAACTCCCCCGAAGATACGTCGCGGTCTATTTAAAAAATGTTTCAGGTGATTGTCCAACCGGGAAGGGACGAGGTGGACAAGATGGCTATCGTACGCGCTGCGGCAAAAGTCGTCAGGCCGGATATCCTGAATCTGGAAACAACCCAAAATGTGGCAGGAGGGATTGCTACGGAGGCGCGTGCAAAGGAGCTGACGAGAGCTGTCACGCCTGTATGCGATAGCCTGAACAAATTGCCGACAACTCTGGTAGCGCTTCTCCAGGTCCTGACAGATATTCGGCTCCGACGCGGCGGCGCACACGAGCAAACTGGTGGGTGGGTGTGGGAGGAAGGATGGCACGAACGTGGCGAGGAGGTTGAGATCGGCGACGGAGAATCGGGTGGGGGTCCAGAGAAGGCGACTACATGAGAGGCGGAGGGCACGACCGGTGACTCGTATGTGGAGGGAAGCGTGAGCGAATCGTAGGGGGGTGCTGATCCTGCGTGCGTAGTCGACCACGACAGGGACGGCCACGCGCTCCGATGAGAATCCCACGCCGAAGGTAACGCGGCTACGAAGTAAAAGAGGGTGGCCAGGGTCCGCAGGCTGTTTATGCTGGCCTCCAACGTGGCGAAGGCCGTTTTGCCAGGTCAATACTTGTCCTCGCACGATCTGAAAGCTGCATAGTGGGCGAAATCAAAGGGAACAACCAGGGCAGTAATCGATTTTTGCCATGTTCGCGGTTTGATGGCCAGCTCGTCTCAGCTCCAAGATCGTGGAAGATGAGTTTGCGAAGATCGTAGTTGATGAGGACATCCTTCCAAAGGACGCGGTGTGCGCAGAGTGCGCTTTCGATAGTTGCAACTTCGAGCCCGTAATGAACGTGAACGGGGGGCAGCCCCACCCGCCGTGCATCGCGACGAACTGCCGTGACTACGGGACCGGGAATTCCCCCGCTCGGCAGGTCTGCCTCGTTGAGGCCGGTACGAGATCTAAAGCTCGGGGATATTACGGAGGGATCGTCTCGCAAGGAGAGTGAAGCACGTTTCCAGCTGTTCGAAGAAAGACTCCGCGCTGCTGCCATCGCGAGAGCTCATGCGGGCGCGACAGAGGGTGGGCCGGCCACGTGCATGGAGGCTAAACTCCGAAAGGTGGGGACGCTGTATAACATTGGGTTCTCACTTTGTAAGCACGTTGGGTGTTCTATTTGTGAGTGCGTTTTAGTTTTTTCCTAGTGGATTCGTTTTTCTTGGGTCATGACGGCAACATGAGAACAGTCAAGCTCGGAGACTCCCGAGCGAAGAGATGACAACCCTGAACGTGCTTGAGTGTTTATGTCGTTTCACATGGTCGCGTCTCCACCGCAAAAAGGAAAGTTTGCGGAACCGCATTGACCTACATCACCTGCTACCCCTCCTATACCAACGTTCACGCCGTAGGGTTTACAGCCGGAGAAGAGGGTGAAGCAGACAATGCGGTACGCGTTCATCCAACTCGGGTCTACGAAACGGTGGAGCGATAACAAAGCTACCGTTAACCGGCTGCTTGGCGTCTGGCGTAGGACGCCCGCCCGGAAGGCGGGCGCGACGTTGATCATCGCTGGCGACGAGGAGACTTGCCGCTTCCTGAATCACCTGCAGACCAAGTACCCCGACGAGTACCGCCAGATTCGCAGGTACCCGGGTGACTGGCACATGCTATACCACATGGGGAAGGCACTCTTTAGGCGCTACTATGGTGCAGGCATCGAGTTCGTGGCTAAGTCGTTGGGCACGGACGCAACAAGTCCGGCGAGGGCAGCAACTACCGTCGGGCGCACCACCATACCACCGTCAGGTTCGAAGACTTGTGGGCGATGTCCCAGCAAGAATACTTCAAGCAGTTCCCGGCAACGACGGAGAGGCCGGTGGGCTATGACGACCACGTTGCCGGCATCGTTCAGTGAGTGCGGAATCGAGCGAAAGTGCACAAGAGCTTTGCAATTTGGGAACCGTTTCTTCTCCATGACTACCCTGCCTACATGGCGTTCAGGACCGGTGTCAGCACAGGGGACTTTATGCTGAGGCTTGTCGGTGTTTGCCGCTTCGCATACGTTCTCTGCATAACGGGGAAGACCGTTACCAGTTCCTCTCGGCGGAGCAATTGGAGGTGGCGCGTATGAGCCCAGCGGACCTAAAGGTGGTGGCGGAGCTCTTCTAGGTGAACCCTGAGTTTGACGCCCATGCGCGACAGGGTTTGGACAAGAGGCAGGAGGTTGAGAATCGTTTGTTCAAGACCGTCACCGAGAATATGACCTCGGGTGTATTACCCAAACTGGCGCCGATGGCTCAGCTGCGCGAGGTGGCGCAATTCGAGTTCGAGCAGGATTTTTTATGGTCAGCTCTTGTTCGGCTAGGGACAGGTGCTGGGAGCTATTTATAGTCCCTAGGCATGGTGCAGATACCAAGACGGCGATCGAATGCTTGCGTGGTAGCCCGGCGTTCACGGATGCCGGAAAACTTAGCGTACAGTTTAGGTGTACTCCTTAAAACAAATACTCGGGTACTCGCGAGTAATGCCCTTCTCCCAAATACTCGTGACGAGTACGAGTCAAACTTTGGTACTCGCGTAGTATTTGAGCCCCCGAGTACTCGTGTACTCGCGAGTATCGAGTACTCGGGTACGCTGTTTCAACCTTGGAAAACTCGGGCATTATAACTTTTATCCCCTAAATCACGTCCCCTGGGCAGTATATTGTAAACAATCTCTGTAAGCACGAAAGGGTGACTTGAACCATAGGAACAGCGGTGACCTCCATGGTATTTTGTAAGGTAACGGCGTTTACTTGGCACGATTTTATTTGTATGTTGCAAAATGAACCATGTGCATCCACCGAGCATCAGGTTACAGAATAGAAGATGCATTCCCGTTTGGTTTTAGTTACTACGTATTCTCAACAACAGTTGTTCCCACTGTTTCGTGTGTAAATATTGTTTATTCAGGCTACAGCATTCGCATATGTTTTAGGTTTTCCTGGCGGGTTTCCCGTCTGTTGGTCTGTTTTTAGCATGCTTGACTTTTGCCTTTATTGTGCACATCGTGTTCGTGACGTTCCTTCCGGCAGGACCTTCCACACTTTTGTTTTGATTTCGTTGCTTGTAGGTATTGTACAGCATACGGAGCATATGATATAACATGTCAGCATTTAATAGTACCAGGTAGGAATTATCCTACCTTCTGGTGGGGATACAACTTAGTGGGAATGTAGTATACAATCGTATGCATCTTAATTGTATCTTTCTGGGTTTTTCCTACAGAGGGTTTCCCACCGGTCTGGTTTTTGAGCCAAATAACTTTTATAAAATACCAGGTATGATGCATAATAGTAAATATCAGGTTGATATCATCGAATGATAACGTGCCAAGGACCAGAATGGCCGTTGTGATACTCGAAAAACGGCTGGCTTGAGAGGCATAGAGAAGTGACAGGGCATGGCGCGAAGCGCGCGTCGAGTTCGCTCTCTATCTTAGTATTTATGTCACGGCCGACGCGTCTGCTTGGAACACACAAACACACGACACCCAAGTATGAGGCATACACTATTGATAGCATTCATGCAAAATGAGCAGATATAATTAGCAGATATACAAGGTTTCTGCGCGTGACGGCACATCGCTTCAATGGGAGCGGCCCCAAGACCGGTTTTAACCGGTTTTTGGAAATGTATCATCGCTGCGCTCACAGGGCTAATGATATAAGGGTAATAACGAATCATCAAACGTCTAACGTAAGTGAGTGATGATATAAAGGTAATAAGTGAACACGAATCATCCAACACAGGACTAATTATCGAATCATCGAACGTCCAACGTAAGTGAGTGAATGTAAGTAAACACGAATCATCCAACGTCCTATCATCGATGCGCTCAAAGGGCAAATGATATAAAGGTAATAAGTGAACACGAATCATCCAACACAGGGCTAATGATCGAATCATCCAACGTCCAACGTAAGTGAGTGAAAGTAAGTGAACACGAATCATCCAACGTCCAACGCGCTGCGCTCACAGGGCTCCAAATGCGGCACAGTATGAACGTATTGAATGTATGTCAGACCGGCCAACAATGGTTTTCCGCCATTTGTTATCTGGTATTGAATGTATCTATAGGCGGTATTCCCTCGTGGACTCGTCTTTGATACAATTATTTCAAATACTTGAGCTGTGAGTTCGACCTATTAATGGCTAGTTCGACCGGTTGGGTGGTCGATACTCGATACTCAACTTCGTAAGCTCCGTTATACGTCGGCCGCGCAGATTTACATACTGTATTCCTTAACCCTGTAAGTACTGAAAAAAAAACACACAAACACACACACAAATTCCAAGATCAGTTGTCCCCAAAAACATGGGTGCAGTTCTAAACATTTCCCGTCAGCTGCTCCCCTGGATGCTGCGGGGGCCAACAGGACAAACATTTTGTGGTGTGAAGTATGCAAATCATTGCGACACTTGTCCCCTCAGATATAATACCCGCTGCGTTACCAACCATTTGTTCGTGGCAACTTTAAGGACCAAACAAGGTCGAACGAGGTCCTGAGTACCCCGGTACTCGGCTAGTCGAGTACCCGGGTACTCGCCAGAAATAGCCGCAAATACTCGCGAGAACCCGAGTATTTGTTTTCAGACTTAACGAGTACTCGTTGCCCACGAGTACATGGAGGGGTATACCTCTAGCGAACAGACGTTGGACTGCAGGCGTGTATCCGAGGGGGAAGGAGAGGAGGTTCTGTGTGCGGCGGCAGCTGCTACTGCGAAGTGGAAGGATGTCGTGGCTCACGTCGTGTTGCGCGACATGAGCAAGGAGCTAACGACTAAGAAGAAAACAGCATCCTTCAAACCCGCGAACACTACGTACGACGAAGGCGAAAGGGAACGACTC
The DNA here is from genome assembly GCA_037833945.1 of Alaria marginata. NCBI lineage: Eukaryota > Phaeophyceae > Laminariales > Alariaceae > Alaria > Alaria marginata. The sequence continues at coordinate 10,804 of JBBMKB010082410.1, forward strand.
CGCATTGAAAGGCAACACTAGCAATGCCTTGTCGTATGGTCGGGAGATGAACACCGTGCTATGCGACTTGCTTGGATCTTGGCAGACTCTTAAACCAGAGGAGATACAATAAATGCTGTGACTTGGGTTCTGCTATGCCGTATATGATGGCCAACGTGGGTGGAGGTGGGGAAAAAAGATAGCATAAATAGATGTATCCCTACAATACTGGTATAACATTTGCGAGCGTGTTACCTGACCCGCGTGCTTCGTCGAACAACAAACACGCACAAGATGTACTCTACGTGGTAAGGGAGGGTCGTACTCATTTGTTGCTTGCCTTAGCCATTTGGCCATTGACCACGCATCCCTTTCGAGACGGAGCACCGTTCCTACTCCTAATATGGACACCTCCAACATTTGGGCGCTCAGTACGTTTCTTCCATAGTACATACAACCTTTTTGCATATCTTTCGTACCTCCTTCCTGTTTGGCCGTCTGTGGCCACCACCTATATCTTAAGATAGCGATCGTTTTCTCGCTGCCATCGAATGTACCAAACTCCTCCATGTCACATCCGTCAGCAATCCTCATCTCCTCCTCCAACTCATTACGTTCCTCCTTGTACAGTTTTCATTCTGCCACTATGTGGGTTCTACTCTCGTCTGCGTTGCCACACGGGCAGATCTGTGCACCTTCTTCCTCTTCCAGCCGACTACTCGTATACCTCTTTCTTCTTTCTGGCAGGTCCAAGTCTCCTACTCGAAAACGCAGTTTCAGCGTTGTCGCGTAGTCCATTGGGCCGTGCAAATACGTTTTCATTTATTTAACTCCCCGTGTATCTCTATGAATATACGTTTTTCCTCATTCACCTTATTTCTTAGTGCTAGCCTTTCCCTTGCTTCTATCCTTTCTTTTACTTCTGTCTTGTAACCCCCAAACTTGTCTATGGACAGTATTTCTTCTTGGTTTCCTCCTAGATCCTTCCATCTTTTGTCGACTACGCTATCCCACCTTATTCCAGCTCGCCCTTTTGTTACTTTCTTCCATGCAACCCTGTCAGCTATTGCTGGCAACCTCTTTTTTGGCATTTTCCTTACTTTGTATTGCCATTTCAACCTTCTCACGTCTCTATTTTTTTTTTAAGTGGGTACATTCCCAGTTCTGCTCTTAGTACTGTACTACTTGTCGTATTTGAGCATCCTAGTACTTTTTGGGCTGCTGTCATCTGTACTGTTTCCAGTTGTTTTACGAACTTTGCGTCCCCTTCCCAGACTTTTCCTGCATATTCTAGATTTGGTACAATCGCATTCATCATAATACATCTTTAAATCCTATTAACAGTATCAAGGTGCGGGTCTGTTAGGATCGCATCCATCTTCCATACGTGTGTTTTACCCTTTGCTATTACTTTTGCTATGTGCGCATCCCAAGATCAGTTTTTTTATATCTCTACGCCCACGTATGTATACTGGTCTACGATCGGTAATTCATCTTCTCCCCACTTCCATTTGAATGCTACCGG